>CANYLF014481509.1:0-24233 GCA_948193215.1 Bocquillonia castaneifolia
CCTAGGCACCAAGAGGGGGGTGAATTGGTTGGTAATTAAAAATTAAAAACTCTAAGAGAAGAGTTAAGCTTAAGCCAATTACACACCCACAACACAAAGAGTTATAGTGGTTCAGACACAACAAGTCCTACATCCACTCCCTAATCATCAATTGGGTATTCCACTATCTTTGTTCCTTTTGTCGGGTTCAAGATCAAAACCCAAGTGTTTTCCTTTGGCTCACATTCAAACCTTATAAGGATTTTTTTATCATAGGCTCACTCAAAACCTAGTGTTTACAAGGATCACACCAAACCTTTACAATGACTTTTACAAATGGCTAACTCACAATCGTCCCTAGTGTTTCCCAAACTCACAAAGAATTGACACTAGTACAATGGATAACTAATTTACTCAACCCAAGTAACAAATGCTCCAGAGTTCTAGCTACCCATAACCAAACAACTAAATAATTACAAATGATTAAAAAATAAGTTTACAAGAGTTTGGCTATCAAAGAATTAATTATCTTGCTTGAAGAACATTTATGATGGGTATTTATAGCCATAATACCCAAAACTAGCTGTTAGAAACAACCCCAAGTGTGTCTCTAACTGCTAGTTGCTTTTTCAATAAAAGCACTGAAAAATGTCAAGTCACGGGTGCGGGTTGATGGTGATAGGCGCGATCTGTCCAATGGCTAGTTTTTTCAAGCACTTCATTGAATGCCGCGGGGGTGACATCTCTAACCGCGGGGCATGAAAACACTGGGCAGAGGATGACTTTGAGAGCGGCTCTCTATATGATGAACGGCTCTCTGTTTGATCAAACCGTAGTAGCGATATCTCTAACCGTGGGTGTAAAAAATACCGTGGTAGAATGCCTTTGAAAGAGTGCGGATAGATTGCCTTGAGGAGTGGCTTGATTTACTTTAAGGAGCGGCTCTCTGTTTGATTAAATCGCAGTAGCGATTTACCTAACCGCGCCGCAAAAATCACCAGAGCAGAATGCCTTTGAAAGAGTACGGATAAATTGCCTTGAGGAGCAGCTTGATTTACTTTGAGGGCTCCCTTTATCACGGGCACAGTTTGCAGGAGTCATTCAAAACTAGCTCGTTATCAATTCCCACTAGTTCATTGTTGATGCTTATTCATTCGTGTGTCTTGCTGTTACTTTTGCAAAAACTGTCTCAGGTTCAACAACGATCATTGTTAAATTAACAACGATCGTTGTTGATTTAACAATGATCGTTGTTGATTTAACAGCGATCATTGTTAACCTGAAATTCATTTTTAAGCCTGAAATCAATCTTAGACAAGCCAAATGTTAAATACATTGACTTAGGACAATAATCAACATCAAAAGAAGAGTTAACGCCCAAATAGGCCAACAACTAGGTTTGGGGTGAGCCTTCATAAACTCTAGGTTTGGAGAGAGCCTTTGAAATTCTCCTTGTAAAGGTTGGAGATAGCCTGTTAAATCTACTTGTAAAGGTTGTGAGATAGCCTATGAAATCTCACATTGTAAAGGTTAAAGATTTGTTGTAAAGGTTAAAGATAGCCTATTAAATCTCATTGTAATCCATTTATGGCAGTGGAACCCCAAATTGTGTATTTGGGAGAAGTGGATGTAGGTCAAGAGTTGGACCGAACCAATATAAATTTTTTTCTATTCTTCAAAGCAATTTTTTATTTTCTAATTTCGCAACAATTCACCCCCCCCCCCCCCCTTCTTGGGCATTTCAATCACCAGAAAGTAGGATGTAATGAATGGTCACACCAAATACTGTTTCTAACTAGATTTAATTCCACTTTAGGTCCATTGTAGTTAACCCTAATTGATTGACTACTGTTTGTTGTATTGGTGGGTTACTACTTATTTTAATAATAATTAGTCAAGTGGATTATTTCCTTATTTATTTACATGCATAACATTCACAGTTAGTTTCTATAATATTTTACAAATATTTACGAGTTAATATTTACACATTAGTTTATTTATTATTTACCTGTAATTATTGGATCACATGAATATACATACACCCTTAAACAATGGAAACGTGAAATGAATTTCTACCAATTTTATTCTACTATTTACCAAGTTTATTTATTATAAATGTTTAATTTTTTATTTTCCATTTCGTTCTAGGTGATTGACAGGAACCTAAATAGGATCAGAAAGTCTTACCGATCGACTAATTATCCCCGGAGAGGACCCACCAGTCGACCTTGAAGCTTCAAAGTGTCTTGCAATTTCAGTGCCATTGTTTGCATTTTCCATATGTCCCATGCACAGAGGTCCGGCTGGACCTTTATAAATGATTCAGTCGGATGATTAATTGGCCTGGCCCAATATTTAAAAATAGTTGGAGTAAGTGGGACATCTGGTCAAACCCTGATACTCTGGCCAGATGATCAAAGGTTCGCCCGATGAGTCCCTTTGGCATGTGAAGGTCTGGCCGGACCTATAATTTGAGGATGTAGTTATTTCTCTAAGTTTGACCTATTTATTACATACTTTTTTGGATATAACACTATAGACACTGGATTTTGGGATACTAAATCCTTGGGGCTAAACTGACAGGCTTTAGGACAGGCTATCTTTCTTCAAGACTTATCTTATACAATTAAACAGTGAAGGTAGTGCCTCGAATGACCAAGGTTAGGCCGGACCACCAAACATCCGATCGAACCATTGAGCAACCCTTTCTAGGCCTGACAGTCCAAGGAAAGAATGACTCAAGGCCTATCAGGTGAAGGTCCGGTCGGACCTTTGTCAAACATTCTGCCAGATCTTTGCCCTAGGCTCATAGGGGTAATCATGATTATTCGTGACAAAGCGGTGATTTGAAAATACGACATTAGACTTACGTGCTCCTACTGCCCTGCACTTAACCTTGCATCAACACCTTGTGATAGGGGAAGCATTTTTTTACCACTTACACACATACTACTTTCAAATTAAGCAAACATCCTTCAGCAAGAGGAAAATGAGAGAAGAGGGAGCAAGGCTTCATCGTCTCCAGTTTTCCGATGATTTAACAAAATGGTAACTAACTAAGAGCATGACGGTTATAAGGATCATTCCAGCACCCATACATCATAAAAAAAAAATCAGGTTTTGGTTGTATCATTCCACCGATATCTTGATGTTCTAAGTTACTATAACTTTGCATATTCATATGTAACTAAGTTCTTTCTGTTTTATCTGATATGCATAGGTTTCTGAGGCTAAGGTGATGCACTAGAAAGGATGAGGATGTGGCTTTAGAACTCAACCAAGTAAAAAGGGATTCAAACATGTCTCTGAATCCTTAAATATACTTGATTTGTAGTAAGCTATTATATGTAAGACTTAGATTCCCCTTTAGGCTTTAGGAGGTCTTATTTGCATTTCTTGTGTATTACATTCCAAAGGCATGTAATAAACAGGTCAAAATTCAGAGAAACCACATCCAGCATTAGATTACAAGTCGGACCGAATCATTCTAAGCCAAAGGGACTCATCCGGCCAAACCTTTGATTATCCGATCGAATGATAAGGGTTCAACCGGATGTCCCACCTGCTTTAATTATTTTTCGAACTTGGGCCTGGCCAAAACAAAGATCCGATCGAACCATCAACAAAGGTCTAGCCAGACCTTCACTCATGGGCCATGTAGAGAAGACCAACAAAAGACCTAGACACTCTAACTGATCTGAAGCTCCAAGGTCGACTGATAAGTCCTCTCCGGGATGAATCGGTCAATCGGTAAGACTCTCTTGTTAATTTTTGTATACATCACTTAGATTTTACCATAAATAATTAATTGGACATTTAATAAATAATGCTCAGTAAATACTAGAATAAAATGGCAGAAAATCATTTCACCTTTCCTTTCTTTAAGGGTGTATGTATATTATTGCCATTCCAATATTTTGGGTAAAAAATGAATGAATTAATGTGCAATTATTAATTTGTAAATACATGTAAAATATATTAGAAACTGACTGTGGATGCTATGCATGTAAATAAATAAGATAATAGTCCACTCGGCTAACCACTATTAAAATAAGTAGTAACCCACCAATACAGCAATCAGCACTTAATCAATCAAGGTTAACTACAACGGACTTAATGCGGAACTAAAATCAATCAGAAACAATATTAGGCATGCCCATGCATCGTATCCTATTTTTCAGGTGATGTATTGCTTTATATTGTTTGTCTTTAGTAGGAAATAATGACCCTATTACTTAATTAAATGGGAAATTGCCCTAAAAATGGATGACGCATTCCAAACCAAGAAATTATCTAGTGTGATTACGAATGGGGATTCCTAAGGAATCTACCCTTTTTGTTAATCACTAGGTGATCCTGATGCAATTTGGGTTGAGACTCTACAACTATTTTCATAAAATTCTAAAACATCCATCTAGTGAGTTTATTGCCATTGACATTGGACACCAACCGATGGGCAGGTCTCGGGCGCTCTAACCACAGTGGCGACTCTATTGGGGAATTTTTCACAAGAGCAATTTCCCATCTTTTTAATTAATCTGGTCATTGTTCTCCTTTGCATTACATGTAGTTCTACATTTCTTGGGTCCTTATTAAACCCTGGTACCATTTATAATGCAATCGAACGATACCACACTAGTTTCTTAGACTGTATTATCAGTGGACCACTCAAAGTGATTTGGAATCCTACTGGGCCTACCATCTTTGCAATGGTTAATGGGTCATGGTTAATGGGAAGCCCATACTGGATCTTCTACCATCTTAGCAATGGTTACTGGGAGTCCAACTCTGTGGGAGCCTTCTTAGCCGAACCAAAAAGTCAAACCCAGCATGTAATGACAATAGAAGTTTCCACTAGGCTGTACCCGTTAAATCCTACTTGTTGTAATCATGCCATGAGTATTTATGATCATTAAGCCTAAAGCCTATGCTAAAACTCTTTCTGCCTAAAGGCAGGATTTAGGTACAAGGATATAAACTCAATTATCATAAATGCTATTGTTTGCTAGGATAGTTTAAGAGAACGCTCTTTATACGAGGGTACTATCATCCCCTGTTGATGAAATGAAGTACCCCAGCCTACCTAGGAAATAGACTTGTGACCAACAGAATACGTGGGTGGGAGAAAAAAGGTTTGAAGGCCTACCATTTGGCAGTAATTGTTACATGTACAGCTAACAATTTTCTTCTTTTCTTTGTCATGCATACATGCATACATACATATGGCACACATTCATGCACACGTTAACCCTTTCTCTACAGTTGAAAAATGGCAAGTGGCTCCAACTACCCTCATTGCAAAAAGGAAAGTTCTGGTTCTAGTTCTTCGATAGCCATACCAGATCTGAACAGAGGGCACCCATAAGTGATATACATTAAACAGCTGAATATAATAACTTTTTCTATGTTGAGGGAATAGGGTGTCTTATATCCCAAACCGGCACGCCTACGACCATTTGTCAGTATGCCTGGCCACAAGGAAGGAACTTATTGTGAATACCATGAGGCTTGGGGGTATGAGACTGATAAATGCAAGACTTTAACAAAGGCTATACAGCGATTGATTGGGGACAGGACCTTGATGCGAATAGGAGTGGAGAAGTATGTCCTTAATGCGCATCTAGAGACCTGTGAAATTATTATGCCCGCTGGCGAGTACAATGGCTGTGATTACATTTGGGGAACAAATGGAGGCCAACCGAAATCTTCAAAAGATTAAATGAATGTGGGTTACTAACCAGGACACCCTCACCACCAATCGAGGGGAATCCAGTTTATAGATTGTGTGCTTATTGTAACTATCATGAAGATTTTGGGCATTACATTGATGAATGTGGCAGTTTTAAAAGGGCTGTGAATGAGCTTTGTTTCAAACAGACCATCGCCATCACTGAGGGAGGCTACATAGTCTTCATAGTGGTAGAGAAATAAGAAAGGCTCAAGGTAATGCTTCCTGGTCTTTTCCATTGGGGACAGGTATCTCCACTTAGACTATGAGGGCCACCGTGTACTATCTTATACACTATGGACACAATCTTCACCGATTTGATGAGTAAGGGGTACCTGATGCCAATTAATCAGCCCATTTATGGTACCCACAACCAGCTCACTATGGAATAATGCCGGTATCACCAGTCAATAGGACATCGTCTGGGGAACTATCAAAGTTTCAGCGAGGAGATATCAGACCTGGTAATAGAAGAAAAGCTTATCAGCCTAAGAGATGGGACAGTAAGATACACAATCGAATGGGGTGAAGAGGTCCTACACCATATCTTTGACCCCACTACTACCGCTACACACCCCGCAAGCGCACAAGGAGACTGGAGAATCTCAGAAGCTTCACCTTTAACTCAAGAAGAGGGCAATTGGCTCTTTGACTATATGGTAGAACGGCACGGGGAAGAACTACCAAGCATACTGAGGCACAAAGATGGGGAACGGATGAAGAAAGAAAGGAAAAGAAGGGCAGAATACTAGGTGGTTAGGCCCAGAGGAGTAATCCGGATGAATAAAATAGATCATCAATTTTTCCTTATAAAGTATGGTCTATAATAAAAAAAAAAGGATATTGCTAATGTATGTGTGTGATGTTAAGCTTTCTCATGAGTTTCTCGCCTGGGATTTCATCTTCAATCTCTCTGCTCAAATGATGAAAATGACTCTTCACCAAAAGCCCATATTGCGAGAGGGACCAGAACGCGGGACCTACTTGTCCATAATAAGACCAATGCATTTTTGTATGAGGCACTGAACACTATGAGAATGCATATCTGGTTTGAATCCTAACATTATAATTTGCAAGGAATGTTTAACCCATTCGACTCACCGTTAGTTCAGCAATTGCTCATGAAAGAAGTACGTGTATTGATGTAGAAGCTCCAAGAGGATAGAACTTCAAAAAAGTTGACCCACTCAGACATTCGGAGGGAGCTGCATAAGATGCCAGAGGGGATCACAACTCGAAAATAGAGCAGTCCAAGGCCAACACCAAATTATGAGACCAACATACCCCCTGACCTGCCTAGAGTGACAGTTTTACCTACACTAGAAGTGATCCTCAACTACAAAAACATACAATAACAAAACATATCCTTCACCCTTCCAAACCCTACTACATATCATTTAGAACCCAGTAAACCCAATAATCACTCCCTTGACCTTCATACGGCTGAACATGATCACACAGTCACCTACCAATACCAGCACAACACCCTAGAGGTACCGATAAACACTCCCTAAGAGCAACCTCATAATAGAGCTCACTTCGCTTCCCTGTGGGTATTTTGACTATGAACAGCCCGTATCTGATATTTACAAAAGCTTGGTCACATAAGGATTCATCACCCCTGAACCTACCAAACATGACCCAACTTTTAACAACCCTCACTTTGTACCTAGGACTTACTGTGAGTTCCATCAGACAGAAGGATACCTAACAAATGATTACTTCAGGCTAAAGAACATTCTCAGAAGCTTCATAGACACAGGGAGGATAGTACTAGTTCATTTCGATAGCTCAAGAGATGACAAAACCAATAAAGCTAACACATCTACAACTAGGCGCTTCTCCAACTTGCCACTTTCTCTTTCAACCATCTTTTGGCATCTTCAGCAAATAAACTTACTATGGCCGTAGCCGGCAGCAAAACCACCAAACCCAAGTTCCTGTAAGTACACTCCGGGGACCTTCTGCACCTTTCACATGGTAGACGGGTATCATGCTGATAAATGTGTCACAGTTCATAATCGAGTCTAGGACCTTATTGATGAAGGAAAGATACCCGACCCCGAATGCTTGGGACTTGACGACTGAACCTTTGTCCTGTAGCGTAATACTATCTAAAATTTACTGTGAGGTCCCTATAAATAAATAAATAGAAAATCTACTTTTTCCTTTTATCTAAACAGTGTTTCCTTTCTTAAATGCACCTTTGCCCTCATGACATATTTGGCATTCACTTATATCATAATAGTTTCTTTAACATTGCCATAAGGCTTCAAAACACTTGCTGCCCCCCCGCCCGCCACCCCCCCCCCCCCCCCCGCTACTGTCATGAAAAGGAACGCAAGAATGCCATGCTTAACCCGAAGGATGGCTTTGATCAATAAAAGGCACCACAAGCACAAGACAAGTCAAGCACCATCAAAAGGATTGCCGGTCATGGAGATCATCTCAAATCATCTAAAGGCCTCTCAAAATACCTCCAAGCATGCTCCTTCACAAGCTGAAACAAAATGTCAAAATCTTTCTGTGACTCAAAAAGAAAAAAAAAATACAAAAAAAGAAAAAAAGTGAAAAAAATAAAAAATAATAACGAAAAATGAGGAAGCGGAGAGATTCAAAATAAAGCATGCCTAAGTGATTGTGAAGCATGACTGAAATGCAAAGTGGAAACAACAAGAGGCTACCTGAGCAAATGTGTGATCAATGGAGTCATAAGAGTAAAACTCTGAACCATGATACTATGGACCGGGCAATCAATGATTGACTAACCTCATTGATCCAAATACTGTGCTTTCAAGTGATAGGTCGCAAAAGAATCCTAATGAACATCTTTGAGATGCACTGAAGTGATGACAGTAATACCCTTCGTAAAAGTCTCAACAACCGCCCCTGGCACGAAAAGCCATGACTGATCAAGCCCGTGCAAAATAGCAAAATACGCAAAAAGAACTAGTCAAAAGAAAAGCCCGGATTAAAGCTTAAACATGCAACCTGAGGGGCAAGACCAACAGCCACAACAACATTGGGCCTAGCATACATACCACGGTCCTCTATAGCATCGTTAAATGAACTAGATTGATTAGTTGTCAAAAACTCTTGATTTCATCATATCACTTGCATTTTGAATAGGATACTAAACAGGTGAAAGGATAAGCCAGATGATCTGTATGACAGGACCAATATAGGGTCAAAACCTCCGAAGGGGCACACCACGCCTCCAATAAAAGAAGAACCCCATTCTGTTGTCCCCAATGACAAGATAGTAAACCCTTTCGCCAACAAAAAGTGACATGCCTCACAATCACGCCAATCTGATGGCCACATTTCGTAGCCTGATGAGGTAAGCCTAAACCAACAAAGGAACACAAGCACAAACCAAAAATACATAAAGCTTGATGAGTTGAAACCCTTCTATGGGCGGCTCATGCAAAAGTTAAGGCAAGCTCTGCTAGGGTGAAAACATCACAAGGAGGCGCCCTACGCAAAAAGACAAGGCCAAAAACAAATAAAGCCTGATGAGTTAAAAACCTGGGCGGCTCATGCAAAAGTTAAGGTAAGGCCTACTAGGGTGAAAACCTAGCAAAGAGGCGCCCTAGGCAAAAAGACAAGACCAAAAACAAATAAAGCCTGATGAGTTGAAAACCCCTCCATGGGCAACTAGGGTGAAAACCTCACAAAGAAAAGCCCTAGGCAAAAACATAAGGCCAAAAGAAAATAGAGGCTTGATGAGTCAAAAACCTATTAGAAGGTAGCTCACGTAAAGTATAAAAGCCATGAGAAATAAAAGAAAACCCGGAAGCTAAACCTGAACCAAAAAACTTGAACTGAAAGCTGAAACCTAAAAAACAAGACACCCATTGACAAAATTCTTCTAGGCAAGGGGCAAGGAACATTCCATTCCATTCAATAACCTTACATGGCATGACCCAACAGCAAGCAGGGGACACCTCCTCTAGTTCAAGACCCCACGTGATCAGTGTTCTCTACCTAGGCTAACTCAGGCACTATGAACCACCATTGCTAAATTGGAATAACCATCTTTACAGACTAGGAGCAACAGGATGTTGTTACAACTTGAACGACACTCTTTCTTTGATGCATGACTAATTATCACACTCTAGAATAGGCGCTTACACTTCATGCCCATATCACACTACATCATAAATTCACACTGGATAGCAAAGCTAGTAACAAGTGACTGAGATCATTTAGAATCACATGTCGTGCATGGAATGCATACATACTGCATTTTGAAACAAGTCAAACGGCACAGGACAAATAAAGAATGAAGGAACTAAGAGCCATATGAGGCTGGAGCAAGGAATTTGTTGTAACAAGCATGACATTCGGAGCGACAACAATAACTGAATCATATTGCCTAGGTACCCATAACAAGAAGGGAAGGCAACCTAATACCGAAATCCAGAATGTGGATAAACACAGATGTGGGAGTAATTAGTCACAAGCTGACATGGGCTTCCTGAATGAGTCAGAAGAACGGAACAACGGAAAACTGGGGGCAAGATGAATCTCTCATGCGAAGGTCAACATATCCTCAGATGGAGTAGGGCCAAAACCATCGAGACTTGGGGGAAAGACAGGGCCTCCTAATTACCAGTTTATGACAACATCAGATGAGCAACGTCAACAACAACTCATCCAACGACTGATTGGCCTTGAAAAAGAAGATAATCAGCAAGACTGATACTGTAGAGAATTCATAACCTTCTCAAAACTGAGAGGAATGTCAAGAGAAAGTCTTAGAGTCAACAGGTCACCTTCGGCTAATCCAACGACCTTTGAGGAGATAGCAAGTCTTCCTCATCATTCAGCAGATTCGAGGGCAACGAGTCACTTTCAAAAAATTCCAAGACACTCAAAGGGGCAGCGGGTCTCCCTCAAAACATCAGGATAACTTTCAGGGAGAGAATGACTCCAGAGAATGATGAATCAACTTCAACTTCAAAGATCTCAGGTGACAGCAAGCAAACTCCGGACTTTAGAATACCAGATGGTGATGTGCCATTTTCAATTTCAGCAACTTACTTGCGATGACGAACCACCTAAGGCTCAAAAATCTCAAAATGCAATAAGTCATCTTATCACTCGACAGATCCAATTGGCGATGAGCCATCCTCAAACCCCAAAATCTCAGGCAATAGGAAACTGCCTTCAACAATAGGAACTCTAGGCAGCAGCAAGCCACCTTCAATCTCAGCTAGCTTTGGGCAACAGCTAACTGCCCTCATCCCCGGCAAACTCAGAAGACACAGTCAGTAGAGAGCAACCTTCGACAATCCTTGGTGATAACAAACCATCCCCTCATCTCAAAGCACGGTTCGCAGTAAGCCATCTCCAACCATCCCAGTTGGCAGTGAGCCACCTCCTTAATTTAGAAGTACAATTGGTAGCAAGCAACCCCCAGAAACTAAGAGAATCCAGGCAACGACAAGTCACTCCCCTATAATTTTGAAAATTCAGGAACGAGTTACCCTCAAACAACTTCAATGATTCCAGGAGACACCAAATCACCTCCAACTATACAATACCACATGATGATGTGCCACATTCATCTCGGTAATCGTAGGGTCACGACAAGCTTACCTTGTTTACAACATCCCAAGTGATGATGAGCCACCCCAACTGTAGAAACTTAGTCAGCAACAGGCCATCTCCAACCATTCCGGTCGGCAGGAGGAAAAGGAGAGAAGGGGGAGCGAGGCTTCATCGTCTCTAGTTCTTCAATGATTCAATAAAATGGTAACTAACTAAGAGTATAACGGTTATAAGGATCATTCTAGCACCCATACATCATAAAAAAATCAGGTTTTCGTTGTATTATTCCATCGATATCTTGATGTTCTAACTTACTGTAACTTTGCATGTTCATATATAACTAAGTTCCTTTTGTTTTATCTAATATGCATGGGTTTCCGAGGCTAAGGTGATGCACTAGAAAGGATGAGGTGTGGCTTTGGAACTCAACCAAGCACAAATGGAGTCAAACATGTCTCTGAATCCTTAAATATACCTAATTTGTAGTAAGCTATAAAATGTAAGACTTAGAGTCCCCTTTAGGCTTTAGAAGGTCTTATTTGAATTTCTTGTGTATTATATTCCAAAGGCATGTAATAAACAAGTCAAAATTTAAAGAAACCACATCCAGCATGAGATTACAGGTCTGATCGGATCATCACGAGCCAAAGGGACTCATCCGGCCGAACATTTGATTATCTGACCGAATGATTATGGTTCAGCCGAATGTCCCACCTACTTCAATTATTTTTTGAACTTAGGCTTAGCCCAAACAAAAATCTGACCGAACCATCAGCAAAGGTCCAATCGGACCTTCACGCATGGGCCATGCAGAGAAGACCAACAAAGGACTTGAACACTCTGACTAATCTGAAGCTCCAAGGTCAACTTATAAGTCCTCTCCGGGATGAGTCGGTCGATCGGTAAGACTCTCTTATTATTTTTTATGTAGATCACTTAGATTTACCATAAATAATTAATCAAACATTTAATTAATAAAGCTCGATTAATAGTAGAATAAAATGGTAGAAAGTAATTTCACATTTCCTTTCTTTAAGGGTGTATGTTTATTATTGCCATTCCAATATTTCGGGTAAATAATGAATGAATTAATATGCAAATATTAACTTGCAAATACATGCAAAATATATTAGGAACTAACTGTGGATGCTATGCATGTAAATAAATAAGATAATAATTCACTCGGCTAACTACTATTAAAATAAGTAGTAACCCACCAACACAACAATCAGCACGTAATCAATCAGGGTTAACTACAACAGACATAATGCTGAACTAAAATCAATTATAAACAATGTTAGACGTGCCCATGCATCTTATCCTATTTTTCAGGTGATTTATCACTTTATATTGTTTATATCCGATAGGAAATAATGACCCTATTACTTAATTAAATGGGAAATTGCCCAAGAATGGATGATGCATTCCTAACCTAGAAATCATCTGGTGTGATGACAAATGGGGATTCCTGAGGAATCTAATCTGTTTGTTAATCACTAGGTGATCCCGATGCAATTCAGGTGGTGACTCCATAACTATTTTCATAAAATTCAAAAAAATTCCATCTAGTGAGTCTGTTGCCATAGCCATTGGACGCCAACCGATAGGCAGGTCCCGGGCGCTCTTTCCACAAACATGTACAGGGAAAGAATATAAACCTAATGGAGCCAAGAAATCTCCTATAATTCTAATATAATAACATGATACAAGTCACATCTTTATTAAGGATTCAGAGACATATTCAAATCCTTTTCCTTCATCGTTGGGTTCCAGTTTAGGTTTCCTTCACCTTTGACCCATTACCTTGGCCTTAGGGATCAATGCATGTAGAGACAAAATAGAAAGAACTTAGTTATATATGAACATGTAAAGTTACAAAAACTTAAAACATTAGAATATCAATAGAAAGATACAACCTAACCCTTATTTTAATGATGTATGGATGCTAAAATGATCCTTACAGTCGTTATACTCTTAAGTTTTTACCGTTTTGTTGAATTATCGGAGAACCGAAGATGATGAAGTTGCACTCCCTTTTCTCTCCTTTTCCTCCTGCTTGAGTTTCTCTACTTAATGTTGAAGTAACATGTCTTGCAAGTTGGTTCTAGATGACTCCCCCTTGCAAGGTGTTGATGCAAGGTTTTTATAGTGCGGAGCAGTAGGAGCACGTAAGCCTACTATCGTATTGTCAAATCTCCGCTCTATAGAATAATCATGATTATGCCTACGAGCCTAGGGTAAAGATCTAGCCGAATGAATGGCAAAGGTCAGTCCGGACCTTTACTTGATGGGTCTTGGGCAGTTTCTTCTCTTAGGCTTTTGGGCTTTAGCATGGGCTGCTTAATGGTTGAACCGAATCTTTGATGATCTGGCTGAATCTTGAGTGTTTTGGGGGTATTCTTTGCCATATAATTTTTACAAGATAAGACCCCAAAATAGATAATTTGTCCAAAGTTTTAGACTTAGCCTTAAGGATCTAGTATCAAAAATTCAGTGTCTACAGTTTGCCCCCACTTTGTCAGAGCTTAGAAAAGATTAAATGAATAAGTGATTGGCAAAATGAACACGTTTAAGGATACCTATGAAGAATATCACCTGTGTGATTCGATAGCCTTTGCCAAAGCATTGGGAGGTAGCCCCTCTCCCAATAAGTCTAAGACATTTGGTTTGCCTAGACAAGGTCTTGGAACCTGTTTGTTCCAAGTTTGTCGGGACTGGCCCGAAGAATTCTAGGACACGCTAGGTTAATCTAGACTAAGAACCTAAGACTCTAGCATCTCAGGAGATGTCATGTTTGACCTAGGAAAGTCTAGGATACTCTCGATTGACTAGACAAGGAAATCTAGATCAGTGGCAATCTAGATTGCCGTCGGGATTTACTCAAAAAATCTAGGATACTCTCGATCGAATAGAAAAATGAATCTAGATTACTAGCAATCTAGATGGACGTCGGGATTTACCCAAAAAATCTAGGATACTCTCGATCCACTAGACTAGGAAAATCTAGATCACTTACTATCTAGAGGGAAGTTGGGATTTACCTGAAAAGTCTAGGATACTATTGATCGACTAGACAAAGGAATCTAGATCACTAGTAATCTGAATGGACGTCAGGGTTTACCCAAAAAGTCTAGGACACTTATGGTTCCACTAGATAAGGAATCTAAGTCAATGGTAACCTAGATGACGTCGGGTCTTCCCCAAAAAATCTAGGATACTCTGTATTGACTAGACAAAGGAATCTAGATCACTGGCAATCTAGATGGACGTTGGGATTTACCCAGAAAGTCTAGGACACTTCTAGTTCTACTAGACAAGGAATCTAAGTCAATGCCAACATAGATGGACATCGGGGTTTCCCCAAAAAACCTAGGACACTGGAATCCTATGAAGTTAGTAAGTTTTACCTGGAGTTTACTGAAAGTAGTTTACTGTGATTTTATAATTCCTGAATGTGAGGGGCGGCTTACTGTCGCCTGAGATCTGTGATTGGTGGTGGCTCGTTGTTGCTTGGGATTCTAGTAAATGGGAGGCAGCTTTTTGTCATCTGGAATTCTAGAGTTGAAGGCAACTTACTGTCTCCTGAGATTCTAGAGCTAAATTAAATGACTCGCTATCATTTGATCTTCCGGAGTTCATAAAGGTGAGGGCGACCTGTTGTCTTCTGATATTCTAATGTTAATGATGGCTCACTGTCACCTGAGGTTCTTGAGTTGATGGTAGCTCACTGTCACCAGAAGTTCTGAAGTCGAATCCGGCTTACTGTTGCCTGAGATTCTGTAGTTGAAGGTGGCTTACAGTCACCTAACATTCTAAGGTTGAAGGTGGCCTATTGTTGCTTGAGATTTTATAGTTGGAGAGATGGCTCGTTGTTATGTGAGATTTTTTAGGTGCCACTGGTGAATCACATCTTTTGAATAAATTTTGGGCCTAAAATTTTGTCATTGACTTGTTGTCTTCTGAATATGTTTTAGGATTACCGAAGATGGCTTGCTGCCAACTATTTTTCTATATAAAGGATGACTTACTATCACTTGGGATTGCTGGAGGTGGCTCACTGTTGGTTGTATTTCTAAATCGAGGGTGACTTGCTATCACCTAAGTTTGTTAGAGGTGGGTCACTACCGATTGTATTTTTGAATAGAGGGTGACTTGCTATCACCTAAATTTACTAGAGGTAGCTCACTGCCAATTATATTTCTGAATCAAGGGTGACTTGCTATAACCTGAATTTACTGAAGGGAGCTCGCTGCCGGTTGTATTTCAGAATCAAGGGTGACTCGCTATCACCTAAGTTTTCTGGAGGCAGTTCAATGTCACTTGTATTTTTGAATCAAGGGTGACTCGCTATCACCTGAGTTTCTTGGAGGTGGCTTGTTGTTGTCCAAACTATCTGAAGATGGCTCACTAGCATCTAGATTTCTTTCGAAGGTGACTTACTATCACCTGGAATTATTTGAGGATGGTTCGCTATCATCTAGAATTCTAGAGTTAAAGGTGACTCGCTATCACCTGGAACCACTTAAGGATGGCTCGTTGCCATTTGAAATTCTGGAGTTGAAAGTGACTTCCTATCACCTAGAGTTTTTGAGATTTTTGAAGTTGGGCCGTTGCCATTTGAGATTTTGTATTAGAAGATGAATCACTATTGTTTGAATCTTTTCTGAAAGTAGCCTGCTATTGTAGGATATCCTAAGTTCTGATTGTGACTTGTCATCCTCTGACTTGATTCTAGTTTTCTAGAATTATTGGAGGTGACTTGCTGTCACCTAGTCTTGTAGGATTGTAAGAGGAGACTCGTTCTTATCAAGATCCATTCTCTGAAAGTGGCCTGCCATTGTCAGGCATCAAAGGTGACTCACTATCACCTGGGGTTTTTTGAAGGTGGCCTACCGCTGTCTGGCATCGCATAGTCGGAGGTGACTAGCTATCACCTAGGGTATTCTAAAGGTGTTTGTTATCGTCTGGTATTCTATAATTAGAGGTGACTCACCGTCACCTAGAATTATGATATTTTGAAGGTGGCTTGTTGTCGCCTAGAGTTTTCTGAGACTGAGGGTGAGTTGTTGTTGCTGGAAATTCCTGTAGGTGACTCATTGTCATTTGAGTTTGTTGAATGATGAGGAAGACTAGCTATCTCCTTAACGATCGTTGGATTGCTTGAAGGTGACTTGCTGCCCTGGATTCTGATTCTATGAAGTCGGATTGTCATCTTTTGGATTAATTTTGATTTTGAAGGTGACCTGCTACCCCCCGAGATTTGTTCTTGACATTCTTCTCAGTTGTAAGAAGATTATGATTTCTCTACGGTATTGGTATGGCCGACTATTTTCTTTTCAAGGCCTATCATTTATCAAGCGAGTCGTTGTTGATGTTGCTCGTCCGGTATTTTCATAAGTTGATAATTAGGAGTCCACGTCTTACCCCCAAGCTTCAATAGTTTTGCCTCACTCTGTCTGGGGATATGTTGACTTGCACGTGGGTGGATGGGAGATTCATCCTACCCCTGATTTTTATGTTGTTCTGTTTCTTTGAGTTATTTTAGAGGTCCATGTCAGCTTGTGACCAATTACTCCCACATCTAAGTTTGTTCACACATGGATCCAGGTGGTCTGATTCAGCTAGTGCTGTCATTGTGCTTGTGGCAGTAAATTCTTTATTTTAGCCTTGTCTGGCTCTTGACTCCTTAGGTCTTGTGCTGATTGACCTATTTGAATGCAACATGTATGCATGACATGCATGGTATGTGATTCTAAGTGGTTTTAGCCACTTGTCACCGGCTTTTCTGGCTAGTGAGGGCTTGTGATGGAAAGTGATGTGGATGTGTAGTGTTCAAATGCATTCTCTAGAAAGTGATGATTAATCATGTATTAAGAAAAGAGTGTTAGTCAAGTTATGTTAATGTCACGTTTGGGTTGCTCCCGGTTGATAAAGGTAACATCTGAGTCTGAGCTGGATGGTAGTCTAGGACACATTCGTGAGTCTAGATAGGAGCATCTTGGAAATTTAGGTCAGAACTGGATGGGATGCCCCTTGCATGTTGTCTGGTATGGTTATTTCAAGTTATTGGATGAGATGGATTGTCCCTTGCCCCCTGCCTAGAGGGGCTCATTTTTTAGGAGACTTTTTTTTTTCAGGTTCAAAGTTTCTGGTTCAAGATTTTTGGTTCAAGTTTGGCTTCTAGGTTTTTTTTTCATGGCCTTAATTTTTACATGAGTCGCCCATTGATGGGTTTTCAACTCATCAGGCTTTTTCTTTTATTTTGACCTTATCTTTTTGCCTAGGGTGCCTCTTTGTGAGGTTTTCACCCTAGCAAGCCTTGCCTTAATTTTTGCATGAGCCACCCATTATTAGTTTTTCAACTCATCAGGCTTTTTTCTTTTATTTTGACCTTGTCCTTTTTCCTAGGGCATCTCTTTGCTAGGTTTTCACCCTAGCAAGCCTTGCCTTAATTTTGGCATGAGTCACCTATGAATGGGTTTTTAACTCATCAGACTTTTATTTTCTATTTGGCCTTGTCTTTTTGCCAAAGGCGCTTCTTTGCGAGGTTTTCACCCTAGCAAGCCTTGCCTCAACTTTTGCACGAGCCGCCCACAGATGGGTTTTCAACTCATTAGGCTTCATATTATTTTTTTTTATTTGGCCTTGTCTTTTTTGCCTAGGAAGCCCCTTTGTGAGGTCTTCATCCTAGAAGGCCTTGCCTTAACTTTCGCATGAGCCGCCCACTGATGGGTTTTCAACTCATCAGGCTTTTATTTATTTCAATTGTGCTTATGTGTGAGATTTCCTTTGTTGATTCAGGCTTACCTCGTCAATCTACAAGTGGTAGTGGCCGGGTTAGAATGACCGTGGAGGCGTGTTGTCGCCTTATCAGTAGAGTGACTGGTTGTCATGGCATCGTGGCTTCAAGGTGGGCTCCTTTTCTGGTTGGAGGAACGGGGCGCTCCTTTGAAAGTTCTAACTCTGCATTGGGCCTGTTGTGTGGATCATCTAGCTTAATTTTTCACCTGTTTAATATCTCATTAAAACTTGCAAATGACATGAAGCAATCAAGAGTATCTGACAGTAAATCGTTCTTAGTTCATTTAACAATACCATAGAGGAGCGTGGTTTACATGCTGGACCCAATGTCAATGCAATTGTCGATCGTGCCTTTCTAATTTCATATTTAAGCTTTAACCTAGGCTCTCATTCTCAACTTGTTTTTACTTTCTCTGCTTTTTTACACAGGCTTGATTAGTTTTGGCATTATGTTGGCTTTTTCCACAAGGGGTTGTTGTTGGTGCTTCAACACATCTCAAAGTTCATTTACAAGGCTCCGTTTATGGCCTATTATCAAGAATATAGTGCTTGAATTAGTGAGATTCTTCATTTGTTGATTGCCTGACATCGATATTATGGTTCAAAATTTATTCTTTCAGTTCCGGTTGATCACATATTTATTTGAGTTACCTCAGGTTGCTTCCGTCTTTGTGTTTCAGTCATGCTCTCCAATCACTTAGTTATGCTTTGTATTGAATCTCTCTGCTTCCTTGTTTCATTTTTCATTTTTTTAATTTTTTTTTTCATCATCATTTTTTTCTTTTCTTTTTTCATCATTTTTTAAGTCATAGAGAGATTTTGACATTTTATTGCAGCTTTGTGAGGGAGCATGCCTTGAAGCATTTTGGGAGGCTTTTGGATATTTTAAGGTGATCTCTATGATTAGCAATCTCTTGATGTTGTTCTACTTATCTTGCACTTTTGATGCCTTTTACTAATCAAAGCCATTCTTGGATCGAACATGGCATTTCTATGTTTCATTCTCTTTTTTTTATGATAGCAGTGGGGGGTACAACGTGTTCTCCAGGCTTTGTAGCAATGCCAAATGAGCTATTAGGATATGAATGAATGCCAAATAAGTAATGAGTGCAAATGCATTTTGAGAAAAAAAAAACCCATTCAGATAAAAAGGAAAGTGGACGTTCCACTTGTTTGTTTATAGGTACATCATAGAAATACAAGGATAGTATTCCTGCAAACTAGTAGCTTAGTTGCTAAACCCCGTATGCTAAGGGTCTGGGATCCTTCATCGATGAGATCTTAGATGCAGTTGTGAAGTGTTGGGCAATCATCAGTGGGGTGCCCATCTGTCATGTGAAAGGTACAGAATGTGCCCGAAAGATAAAGGCATGAGTTTTGATTGACTGTATTTGCTACTGGGTGGGGTTGTAGTATGTCATGATTCTTCAAGTGTTTAAAAATATCTGAAAGAGTGAAAGGAAGCTTGGAAAACCATTATGCGGTTAAAGTGCTAGTTTGACTCGACTTGCTATCGTCTGGGCTATTGAATCGGACCAAGGCTATCACTCCTGTGTCAATGAGCTTCTTGATGACATCCTTCAGTTTAGTGCATTCATTGGTCAAGTGTCCTTCTATCTAGTGAAATTCACAGTACGTCTCGGGCTGTAGCTCTAGATATTAGGGCCCAGGTTGCCCTTGACAGGTTTGGGTGTGAGGAGTCCTTAAAGAACTAAACAGTAAAATACTTCAAATATCAACTGGTCATATTTAAAGTACCCATTGGGGAGTGGAGTTCGCGTTGTTGTGGCTCTTTCAAGCCTTGCATATCTTTGATCATTGGCTTGGTGTGGGTAAGGGCGATCTGGGATGAGACTACGGTGTGGATAGGGATAAGCTAAGGGTTCTTGTAGGAAAAAGACTTTTGCTGAAGGCGGTAGTAGGCCACTGGGTCATATAGGGTGGTATAGAAGTCGAGTGGGTAGTCTGTGGGCTCGTCGGGGCTAAGATGATGATCTGTGTAGATGTCCAGTGGATATTCTATGGGTTCAAGTTTAATGCTTTCATTAGAAGGTGGAGCATGCTTAGTGGTCATGTTAGGATTCTTGTTTCCTTTCAGGTTATAAGAGGGCTTTTCCTGTCGGGGCAGGGGACTTTGGTTCTCTAAATCCATCAAGAGTTCTATTCCTTATTTTGGGCATTCTTGTTCAATGGCAGACCTTATGGGCTTTCTGATTCTGAGTTCTTGTGCAAAGGTTTGTACCTCTTCCTTCATGGCTTTACGAAGTCAATGGAGTCAAAACTTGTCTTCCATTTTCTACAAAATAGTAGGGGTTATGATAAAAGCCTGTAGCGGTGTGTGTGTGCGTGATTTCATGCTAAATGTATGCATTCATGATTTGTGCGACAAGTAGCTCTGCCTGTTTCCTGTTGTGATTGTCTACAAATCCACTCTTGAGTGTTCTTCCTTGCCAACAAGCGTTATCTCGTAAAGTCTTTTGCAATCATCTTTTATTTGCCAATTTATATGTGAACTCTGAATTTTTAACCATATGATGACTTTTATCGTGTTTGTCACCATTTTTATTTGATAGTCGTCCATGTGCATGTATTGGTACTGAAAGATTTTGTATAATATAAGAGGGGAAAGTATTCTATTAAAAGGAACCAAGTTTGTTCAAGTACAAGCCATCCTATAAATTACAAGTAAAATTTGATGGTTGTATTTATTCGTCCTACACTTTTCTCCCAAAGGTGAATACCATTGACACCTAACTGATTCTTCTTAACATTTCTATCTCAAGTGTTGTCCGCATCCTTAACTCTATGTCTTCTTCCCTTTCCTCCTTTCTTTCTCTATATGGTCAAGGACAGCAAGTAACTCTTCAGAATGATATTCTGCCATGTAGTGTAGCAACCAACTACTCCCACTCTCTGATAGAGGCTTGATCTCAGAGATCCTTTGGTTAGTAGGTTCTCCTAATGTCTATGAGGTTGATGGTATCATCTCAATCATTCAAAGCGTATGATGACCTCTCTATTCTGTGGCATATCCCATGGTCTCGTCTCCTAGGCTAACCAGACTTTTGTCCAGGACCAAATTTTCTACGATGTTGACAAACCCATACCAATCTCTCAGGCTGTGTCCCACAAATTGGTGATAATAAAAAAATTCCCCGATGGAAAAGGACCTAAAACTATCATAAATAGGCGGGTCAGCAGGATGTAAGTATCCTTTCTATACTAGATCACTGAAGTTTTCATTCAGAATACTTTTGAGGATTGGCGGGGGTCCTTTAAGTTGCAGAGGCGGCACCTCCCTCCATTTGAACAAACTAGGGAGTACGCTCCTGATCCGTTCTTGTTTCTCTACCCCAATGTAAATGATGAACGCATTGTTAGTGATAGTGATCTCTCTCTTACTACAAAGTTCATTAATAGCCCTTCTGAATGCCCCACATTCATCAATGTATTGTTCGGAGCTGTAGTGGTACTCGTAGAAGGCGTAAGGATAAGGTCTATACATATCACTTTCCATCACAGCTGTTGGGGATGGCTTAGTTAACATTCTACATTCAATTAGCTCTTCATAGATTTCCAAGGCCCTCCATTCTTTGTCCCATAGGTAATCTCGTCCTTCAAAGTCACCATTCAGAACATGTATTTCCCAGGTTCCACAGTTAGTGCCAAGGACATACTTCTCTATTCCTATTTCTATCAGAACATCATCATTAATATGGCATTGTATGGCCTTCCCCAAGGTCTAGCATTCATCCATCCAATGTCCCTATATTTCATGACAATCGTAAAAGTTTCCTGCTTCAAAACTTTTTATACCAGTGTTGGGGTTAAAGAAGGAGGGCTTAGGTATGAGGACACCCTAATCTCTCAAAGTTGCAAAGGTAGCTAACAAAGGTTGTTCTTTATATAGCACTTGTGCCTGTCCTTCATTCAGATTCGATGGTATTATGGCAATATCATTGCTCTAAACGTCCCACTCGGTATCATTGCTGGAATGACGAGAGCTACTTGCCATTTTTAGCTGCAGAAAAGGGGTTAGCAAGTGCATGAATACGTGTTGTGTGCATGTATGCATGTATGTATGACAAAGAAAACAAAAAAAAATAGTTAGTTATACAAGTAACAATTACTGCCAAATGGTAGGCCTTCCAACCTTATTACTCCCACACACGTATTTTGTTGGTCAAAAGTCCATTTGCTAGGTAGGCTGGGGTACTTTATTTCATTAATAGGGGATAATAGTACCATCGTATAAAAACATTCTCTCAAGCTATCCTAGCAAACAATATGATAATTGAGTTTGTATCCTTCTACCTAAATTATGCTTTAGGCGGACAGAGTTTTGGCATATGCTTTAGCCTTAATGATCATAAATACTCATGGCAACATTACAAGAAGGATTAGTTGGTACAACCTAGTGGAAACTTCTATGGTCATTGCATGTTGGGTTCTGACTCTTTGGATTGGCTAAAAAGGCTCTTAAAGAGTCAGGGCTCCCGTTAACCATTATTGAGAAGGTAGGAGGCCTAGTATGAGTTTCCCATTAACCATGACTTATTAACCATTACTAGGATGGTAAGCCCGGTAGGATACCCAATCACTGTGAGTGGTGAAACCGATAATACATGCGAAGAAATTGGCTTGGAATTGTTGGCAGGCATTATTGGTGGCACCGGAGTTTATAGGGAGCCTAAAAAAATGCATAACTACATGCAATGCAAAGGAGAACAATGACCAAATTAATTAAAAAGATGGGAAATTGCTCTGAATTTTCATTCATTTTTTATTTGTAAAAAAATTCCCTAGTGGAGTGGCCACTATGGACAGAGTGCCCAAGACCTGCCTGTCGGTGTTCAATGGCAATGGCAACAGACTCACTAGATGGATTTTTAGATTTCATGAAAACAGATGTGGAGTCGCCACTCGAATTGCATTGGTATCACCTAATGATTAACAAACAGGTAGATTCCTTAGGAATCCCCATTCGTCATCACTCCAGATGATTTCTAGGTTCGAAATGAGTCATCCATTCTTGGGGCAATTTCCCATTTAATTAAGTAATAAGGTCATTATTTCCTATAGAAGATAAACAATATAAAGCGATAAATCACCTAGAAAGTAGGATGCAATGAATGGTCGCGCCTAATATTTTTTCTAAATAGTTTTAGTTCCGCTTTTGGTCCATTGTAGTTAACCCTGATTGATTGAGTGTTGTTTGTTGTATTGGTGGGTTACTACTTATTTTAATAATAACTAGTCAAGTGGATTATTTCCTTATTTATTCACATGCATAACATCCACAGTTAGTTTCTACTATATTTTACAAATATTTACGAGTTTACATTTACATATTAGTTTATTTATTATTTACCCATAATTATTGGATGGCAGGAATATACATACACCCTTAAAGAAAGGAAAGGTGAAATGATTTTCTACCATTTTTATTCTACTAGTTACCGACTTTATTTATTATAAATGTTTGATTTATTATTTTATAGTTAGTTCTAGATGATTGACAGGAATCTAAATAGGATCAGAAAGTCTTACCGATTGACTGATTAGCCCCGTAGAGGACCCACTAGTCAACCTCAAAGCTTCAAATTGTCCTGCAGTTTTAGTGCCTTTCTTTGCATTTTCCATATGTCCCATGCTTAGAGGTCCGGCCGGACCTTTATAAATTATTCTGTCGGATGATTGATTAGGCCAATATTTAAAAATAATCGGAGCAGGTGGGACATCCAGTCAAACCCTGATCGTCTGGCAGAATGATCAAAGGCTCGGTAGAATGAGTACCTTTAGCACGTGATGGTTCGGCCGGACCTGTAAATCAAGACTGTAGTTGTTTCTCTAAGTTTCGACCTATTTATTACATGCCTTTTTGAATATAATACGTACAGGGAAAGAATATAGTCCTAAGGGAGCTAGGAAATCTCCTATAGTTCTAATATAATAACATGATACAAGTCACATCTTTATTAAGGATTCAGAGACATATTCGAATCATTTTCCTTTTTCGTTGGATTCTAATTTATGTTTCCTTCACCTCTGACCCATTACCTTGGCCTCAGGGATCCATGCATGTAGAGAAGAAACAGAAAGAACTTAGTTATATATGAACATGTAAAGTTACAGAAACTTAAAACATAAGAATATCAATGGAAAGATA
>CANYLF014481748.1:0-10235 GCA_948193215.1 Bocquillonia castaneifolia
GTGGACAAAAGGTTATCTCTGCCTTGAATTATCTTTGTATGGTCGGTTCAAAAACAATATTTTTCATGCCTTTTTAATTTAAAAAAAAAAAATCTTATTTGTGCATAAGCTTTAGCCCAGTGGCTGAAATGAGTTTCAAAATTTTAAATATGTATATCGGTCCAATAGGCAGGTGTTTATTGTTTGAGTTATTATTTGTTGTTTTTTGGATTGTAATTGGCATAATGAAGTTGAATTGTATCTTATAATTATTCATACACTAATGTACTATATTTTTTGATAAAAAGGTGAATTTTTTTTTGAAATAACCATGTTCATTAGATTTGTAAAAGTGTGGATCTATATAGAGGTAGCAAAATACACCCATATCCACCCACTAAATAAGGGTATATGTGATAAATGGATTAGTTATTTTTTAAATGGGTGATAACCCATTTAACCCTCTAATACATGAGCCATGAAAGTGTTGGGTTTGGATACCCATTAAACCCATTTAATTTATTCTTTACTTAAGACTGAAAATGGAGCTCGAGTATTTTTTTTACTAAAACTGTTATGCTACTTAATTGTAAGAAAAACTATTTCCTATATCAAAAAAAATAAAAATCAAAGGCCAATTAAAGGAATTTTTGGTTTTTGGTCCGGTACGATTTTTGGTTTTTTTACCAAAATAATAAGAATTTTTGGTTTTTGGTCCGGTTCGATTTCGGTTTACAGTTAGGTCTTTTTTGGCCCGGTTTGGGTTTTTGGTTTTTCGGTCCGGTTCGGAGTTTTGGTTTTTGGTCTGGTTTGATTTTTAACTTTTTGGTTCGGTTCGGTTTTCAATTCATTCCTTTTTTCAGTTCGGTTCGGAATTTGGTTTTTTGGTCCGGTTTGTTTTTCGGTCCAGTTCGGGTTTTTAATTTTTCATCTCGGTTTGGGTTTTGGTTTTTCGGTCCGGTTTGAGATTTCAATTATTAGGTCTGGTTCGGGATTTCGATTTTTGGTTCAGTTCAATTTTCAGTTTTTCGGCCCAAATTAGTTTTTCGGTTTTCATCCCGGTTTGGTTTGATTTTCAGTTTGGTTCTTTTTTTTTGCCCGGTTCAGATTTTTGGTTTTTTGATCCGGTTCCGGTTTGTAGTCCAATTTCGGGTTTATGGTCCAGTTCGGGTTTCAATTTTTCGATGGGGTTTTAGTTTTCAGTTTTTCAGTCCAGTTTGAGTTTTCGATTTTTTGTCCTAATCAGTTTTCGGTTTTTCAGCCAGTTTGGGTTTTCAGTTTTTTCGTCCCAGTTCGGTTTGGTTTTATATATAGTTATTTTTTCCAGCCCGGTTTGGGTTTTTTATTTTTCATCCGGTTTAGGTTTTTGGTCTAGTTTGGTTTTTTATTTTTCATCCGGTTCGAGTTTTTGGTTTTTCAATCTAGTTTGGATTTTCAGATTTTTTGTCCAGTTTGAGTTTTCAAGTTTTCAGTTTTTTGTCCGATTCGGTTTTTAGTTTTTCGGTCCTGTTCAGGTTTTCAATTTTTCATCCCCGTTCGGTTTGGTTTTCAGTTTGGCTCTTTTTTCGGCCCAATTTGGGTTTTTGGTTTTTTAGTCCGGTTCAGATTCTTTGTATATGGTCCAGTTCGATTTTGAATTTTTTGGTCCGGTTCGAGTTTTCAGTTTTTCTGCCCCGTTCAGTTCGATTTTCAGTTTCGGGTTTTGGTTTTTGGTCTGTTTCGGGTTTTCGGTTTTTTGGTCAAGTTCGGGTTTTTAGTTTTTCGATCTGGTTCTGGTTTTTTATTTTTCGGTACAGTTCAGGTTTTCAGTTTTTGGTCCGGTTCGGTTTTCTGTTTTTCGGTCCGGTTCAAGTTTTTCATTTTTTTGGCCCAGTTTGGTTCGGTTTTTAGTTTTCACTTTGGTTTTTTTGACAAAAAAATGCAAAACTGAACCAAACTAGAATTTAAAAAATTTGAAAATGAAAACCATAACCAATCCAAATTGACTAGTTTGGTTTATTTTTCAGCCCGGTTTGGTTTTGGTTCAGTTTTGTTTTTTTACAAAAAATATAAAAACAAACAGAACCGAAAATTAAAAAAATTTTAAAAATAAAAAATTTAACCAAACCGAATTGACTGGTTTGGTGGATGTGGGTACCCATTTTAAAAAAATATCTTAAAATTTTAAAGAAAAATACTAAAAACATAACAAATAAATAAATATAAATATAAAATAAATATAAAAATAGGATATTAAATATTTTATGGGTATATGGTGGGTAAGGGTTAAATGGGTATGGCTACCCATTTAAAACTTATATGGATAATAAATGGATGAAATGGGTGATATTTGACCCACCCATTTAAACCCAACCCATACCCACCCACCCATTTGCCACCTCTTCATTTATATGTAAAATCTATAGATTATCGCTCCATGTACATTGATCGAAGTACTTCTCCACCTCTCTTTTATGGGAACTTCTCCAAACGGATTCTTAAGAGAATGTGCAAATAATTTTATGTCCTTTTTGAAATGTTCCTCAACTTTGTGAACATAAACTAACTAATTTAGTTTAGAGATCAATTGCTTCGGTCTGCTAACTTAAAATGAAATTTTCATTTCTGAGTTTACAACAAGAATCTAGTTAATTTTTACTGCTTTACAGAGACCTTAAATTTTCGATTTTGAATAAACTAATTTGTATGGAGATTAATTTTTTTTAAATAGTTATGTCATTTGATTTTTAATATTATACTTTGTTGTCAAAATTGATAGACAGTTTAGGACAGTTACAAGTACTGAAAAAATAATTCATTTTGAAACTTTAAGTTAATTTATGAGTAAAATGCTACAATTAATTTTATCTAATGACTATATATATAAAAATTAATTGTAGCATTTTACTCATAATTTAACTTAAAGTTTCAAAATGAATTACATATATATATATATATATATATATAAGGGCCAAACAAGCACTTAAACTGTTGATTAAATTTTTTAAACCCCTTAACTTTGACTCGGTTCAAACAAGTCCTTAAAATTAAAATATTTCGTGCAATTACACCCTTCAGTCAAAAAATAAAACTACTAATAGATCTTGGAATTTTTTTTATATTTTTTAGTAGTATAATTTTATAAAATTTTTTAGTAGAACAAATTTAAAAAATTTATAATTTAAAATTTTCAAGTATTTTAATTTATATTTTTATTTATTAGAATAAATTTAATTTTAAAAAATATAATAAAATATCACATTATTAGATTAATTTATAATAAATAAAAATTTGTCTATTACAACATATTTGATATAACAAATTTCATATTTAATTTGCCATAAATTTTATGTAGAAGTTTATATTTTATGATTGAGAAAATCTTTTTAACTTAATAAAATTTTTTACAATTTAATTAAATGTGTTTTGGTAAAGTCGATCAATTTTTTTATAAAATAAGTGTAAAATATAGTTTTATAATAATAAAAGGTATTTAAAGTATTTAAAAAGATATAATCAATATAATACATATAAAAAATAAAAATAAATAAATTTCAGAATAAAAAAAATTCCAAGATTTATTAGCAACTTTGTTTTTTTGATGGAATGGTGCATTTGTAACAAATTTTTTACTTTAGAGCTCCGATTGAACTGAGTCAACGTTGAAAAACGTAAAAAATCTTCAGTCAAAAGTTTAAGCGCTTATTTGGCCCTTTTACCTTTATATAGTCAATTACAATCGGCATTCAACATACAACTAACACACCAACACATAATCATTACATCAATTACCTCAAGAAAAAGCATTTATTTCTGATTTTGGGACCTTCACCTTAACCATTTTATCAAAACTTCATTGGTGTGTACGTCCCATATGTGTAATCTAACTTTAAAAAAAATTTAAGAATGGGAAAATTGTTCGATGGAACACGGTCCAACAAGAAGTACTGTTGACCAATCTAATGATAAATTGACACATCACTGAAATAACAAAAGTGTGTGAGCTTTTATGATAATTTTTAAATATTATTTTATGAAAAGATGAGACATTTGGTATCGTATAAGCATACTATTGATTGGTCCATGGTTTCACTCGTGAATCGTGATCCATCTAAGTATTTCTAAAAAAAAGTTAGTTTTTAGACAATAAATAATATGAATCTCTCAAACATAATCATATGAAATAATTAACGAGTGTGAGTTGCAATTTTCAAGTAAATATAACTAAATTTACAAATTATAGGATAGTATAGATAATTTATATGAAACTACTCACTAGAAAATACAAAATGGATACACTTATGGGACATTAAAAAGTATAAAAATTGACTGCACATATAGGATGGAGGGAGTGTGTGTATTTTGATAAGGTGGATATATTATTAAAATCACAAGTAGTGACAAGAAGTTCCCAAACTCAAAACGATAGTGAGGATGATTCCATTTATTCGAATTACTACAATTTAGTGATGCATTTAGTAACGCTTTTAAATTATTCTCCACAACAATCTGTGACAATTTTGAAGATTTTGTAATGCTTTTTACTTCGTCACAAATTACATGATTTTTTTTTTTTAGAGTAGTGTGATCTTCACTGCTATTCATAGGACAAGTGTTGCCCTTAAGGGTCCTTATCCTCATTTTGATTATACTTACATGGACATTTGTAATAATTGGGATGTAATTATTTTCGGATCTCGTCGATTTTCATCTTACCGTACCCTTAGGGCCTTAAGTGTGTGAAAGACATAAGGTTTGTGTCTTTTGTTACTTTCTTGTGACTTTTAATAAAATTAGTTTTTCTTCACATGCATTGCACATGACTTAAACACGTGTCACTTGTTATTGATAAAAGTATGTTCTCAAATCATTTTTTTTTTGCACCTTTTGAGCTAAAACATATTATTTAATTGCCAATGAATTTATAGTATAAAAATAAATATTTGTATAAAAATAAAAATTTATATACCTTTTTAATTTTTTGTCTTTAATTTTCAATTCATGATTTTTAATTTTATGTCAATACATGGTCTTTTTGTTACCTTTTGTGGCTTTTAATAAAACTATTTTTTCTTCACGTGCGTTGCACATGGCTTAAACATGTGTCACTTGTTATTGATAAAATTATATTCTCAAATCATTTTTTTTTGCACCTTTTGAGCTGAAACATATTACTTGATTGCCAATGAATTTATAGTATAAAAATAAATATTTGTATAAAAATAAAAATTTATATACCTTTTTAATTTTTAGTCTTCAATTTTCAATTCATGATTTTAATTTTATGTCAATACATGCTTCAATAGCTTAAATGATGAAAAATTAGTTTCATCATTTTTTAGAAAAAGAAGAACAACCCTTTACCAGCTTGATTTGATATATGTATACATCCCATGATCTAATTATAGCTTTCCACAAGACCTAGAAGGATTAGAACGTATTTCAATTAATTACAAGTAGCTAAACCTTTTAAAATTTTGATTTCGACCTAGATTGCACATAGCTTCTGATTTGGGTTTAATAATCAATTTGCACCTTATACTTGTATAAAGTATTCAATTAGGTCAGATTTTAAATTTTTGTTCAATTTACTCATGTATTTACCAACTTATTCCAGATTCCCGCTATTTTTTCCTTATCCTACTAGTCAATATTACTCATCTAATCCTTATATTTTGCTTTTATTTCCTTTTAGCTTTATTATAGTTATATTTTTTTCAACACAGTTTTAGTTTTAACCAATTAAATCTACTCTTTTTTATAAATTTTTTATTTAAAATTTTAAGTGTTTTATAAAGCCTATTTTTACAATTACTCTATTTATTATTTTTCCTTTTCACTTAAATCTAATAAACTTAAAATATTGATCAAAATTTTCTATTATGTAACTCATATCACTGCAACAAAAGAAACATATAGGGACTGATATTTTTATTTTTAAATGTCAATTATTAGCCTAAAAAAATTATAGGAAAAAAATGATTGACTCGGATACTACTGTCTCGAACGGTAATTGGAGACAAATACTGGTGAGATAAAATAAAAAAAGTCTCTAAATTTCATAATTAGTGACAAAATTAATTTCTTTATAACATAAAATTTAATAATATATATTGAAATTTAAAATAATATTTAGAGACTATTTTTTTCTTTTGCTAAAATAATAATGTCTTGAGACAGATAATCCAACTCTTGAATAAAATTTTGAATATGAACATTTTATCTTTTAAGGTAAATTTTAAATTGGATGAATTATAAATATTAACCTTTTATCATTTAAAATAAATTTAGATTGAAGTTTTTGTTGTAACAATTAAGTAGTTATAATTAACAAGTAGCCATCTTTGAAGATTTTTTTTACAGTTCTTTTGTAAATTAACTAAATAAAACACTGGATTAGTCATGCTCACATTATTCGAGTGTGTTGAAATATTAAAAAGTATCATTAGAGCATTAAACTTGGTTATAAAATTTACAATAGCATGATAATTATAATTATGCTACTTATATTAGAAATTATTTTTTTTTGGTTAATTCTATTTAAAAATAGAAATTTTATATTTTATATATAATTAAGGGAAGGCCAGATCAAATGAAAGTTAAAATTTATAGACTTATAAGTGTACTTTATAATTTTTTTAAAATTAACATATTAAGTAAACTTGAAATAATCAATTCTAATTAAAAAATTAAATATTTTATATTTTATTTATAATCAAGGGGAGTGGATTGCGCATAGCCCAAGGAAAAGCAGAGATAGCAATAAAAACTTTTAAAATGTAAGAAATAAATTCAATTTATATTTAAATGATTTTTTAACTAAAATTATTTTTAATTCTATTATACTTTTGAATAGTAGTAAAAGTTATGTATAAAATATATATACAAAAATTATATATAAAATAAAATTTAGTAACATTAGAGTGAAACTCGGGAATTCGTTTAGTGATTATAATAAAATCGAAAAGGAAATAAAAGTAAACGATAAGGACTAGAAGAGTAATATTGACAAATAGGAAAAGGATAAAATATGGGGAATCTGCAAACGGGTGGCAAGTACATGGGTAAATTGAAAAAAAAATTAAAATCTGACATAATTGAATACTTTAGACAAGTATAAGGTGCAAATTGATGATTAAGCCTTTTGTTTTGTACCAACGGTGTCTTGGTCTACCAACAGGGTCTTGGTCTAGTGGGAAAGCCACATGTCAAGGAAAGCTCTATTCAAGGGAGGTCTCGAGTTCGAGCCTCACCCCTGTTGGGAGAGAGTTGTGGCTTCTCTCGACCGGAGATTAGTATGGACAACCATGAAACGGGGTCCATGATACTTCGGTGGGTGCGTGTGTACTCCACCTATAAAAAAAAAGCCTTCTGATTTGTGACTCACTTTTCAGGTATTTACAGTCTTTAAATGACCACGACTTCTTCATAAAAGTTGTAGATCTTGATTTGCTCTTAAATTTAAACTTTTAAATCACTTCATTTCAAGTATTCTAGCTCTATTTATTACCCTTGAATGTACTACCCTTTCAAGCTATGAATTTCAAATAAAAAATCTGAATTTCCTTTAGAAACCCAATATAAATATAAACTTAATTAAAATAAACTAATTAATATTTATTTCTACACTAAACAACGTAAATTCTTAAAAAGACTTTAAAAAATTAGTTTACGATTATAGAAAACAAAACACCCAAATTAATCAAATGCAAAGAATTTATGGTAGAAAAAACAAAACTACCGCTTTGTAACTCACTTTTCAGGTATTTACAATCTTCAAATGGCCACAACTTCTTCATGAAAGTTGTATATCTTGATTTTCTCTTGAATTTAGGCTCTTAAATAACTCAATTCCGAGTCTTCTACTTTAAGTTATGGCCCATCGAATGTATTGCACTTTCAAGTTGTGAATTTCACATTTAAAATCCAAAATTTCTATGAAAACTCAATATAAATATAAACTTAGTTAAAATAAACTAATTAATATTTATTTCTACACTACACAACTTAAATTTATCACTAAAAAGAGTTTAAAAAATTATTTCATGACTATTGAAAATAAAACACCCTAATTAATCAAGTACAAAAAATTTATGGTAGAAAAATAAAATTTTATATCCCTTTTTAATTTTAGGTCATAAATCTTCAAACGATACTTCAATAGCTTGAATGATTAAAAAGTTTGCAAAATTAGCTTCATTATTTTTCTAGAGAGAGAAGAACAACTATTTTTCAGTCTCGATCATGATATATTTAGACATCTCAAGATTCCAATACAGTTATCCACAAGTCTTAAAAGGATTAAAATGACAACGATCCATAAGCGTATGGATTATTGTACTAATAAACTCTGAGTACGAGGTCAAATCCATAGGGACAATCAGTTTTTAACTAAATTTTAATTAAGTTTCACAATTAAACAATAAAACTAAAACGAATAAACTTGATTGATTTTGAAATTATTTTGAAAACTAAATTAATAAGAAAATAAATGCAAGAAATTAAACTAATAGTTAAAGAGCAATTTAAATTGATAAACAAACAAGATAAAACAAGCTCAAGAGTTCAAGATTTCATCTATAAGGGTAATTCAATTATCAATCACAAATTCATTTAAGCAATACTTTTCGAAAGTATTTTTATCCTCCGTCTAGGTAGAAAAATGTATTCAATTGAACCAAATATGCTACTCTTTCGATGCACACTGATTAAAACAATTGAATCCATTACGCAAATCTTTAAATTAAGTTTAGGTTATCGTTTCTTTTTGTATTTCCAAATCTAGTTTATTTGAACCCATCCATTAAATGATAAACCTAAAAAATATACATCTAGGTGGCCAATCAAGAAATATGTTAACAAACTCTTGAAAATCAAATTAAATGAATAAGACATGAAAAACTATTATTAAAATAGTAAATAAATTGTTGATAATCAATTTACCCCTTACTAGATTACATCCATCACTCTAGTAGGGGATTTCGTTCCAACACATAAGTAGCTGACCAGCTCTGGCCGGACCAACCTGTCAACTAACCGGTCAGACAATCAGCTACTGGCCATAATAGAAGACCTAGTTGGACCACGTATGACCTGGCCGAACCAGTCAGTCAAGTCTTATGCTTCTGCCTCCAATTGCCTTCTTGGCCGACTTATTTGGTTGAATATAGCCGAACCTGGCCAAACTTAGTCAATGGTCCATTTAGATATTTGACTTGACGATTATGCTTCAATTTAACCCCGAATTCGTCTCGGTTTGATCCCATGTGTACCTATCACTTAAAATTTTAAAAATATAACAAAATAAGTGACAAACCACTTAAATGAGGAAGAAATTGAATCAAAACCTAAAGAATTATATAGTATATAAACCGATTATCAAATTCCCCCATACTTGAGCTTTTGCTTGTCCTCAAGCAAATTAAATTAACACTTAAATTATTGAATCAACTTCCAAAACCATTATGACTCAAACTCTCATCATAATAACTATCACCTCATCCATAATAAATCAAACAAATAAAAGTCAAAGGTAATGTTAAAATTCAAGCTTCCTAAAACCAAATTCAAGTAAAACTAATTGTTTTGCGAATTCCAAATAAACAACAAAAACCCAACATTCTTTTAATCTCACATTCGCTCTCATGTGTTTAGGGGTTAAGTGTTTACTCTTTAAATTCATTGTAAGGAAGAAATCAAGCATATAGCTTGCCTCTTAATTAAGAGTCCTCCAACCAAATTATTAGTAAATACATATCAAAGGATCTTTGAATTGGTTGTAATATGGTTAAGGTACGAAAGGATTTTGAAAAGAAACGAAACGAAACGAATTAGGGCAAAGAAAATGCATTTAAACCAAATGAAACAATTAACTTATGAAGAATGAGTACAATCAACTTTAAATTTCGGGTAATTCCAAGATATAAACATTAAGCACATCCTTGCCAACACACCATCACGCTCAAGAATCAATTTTAAGTTCTTTGAACTTTTTCTCATTTTTCATTAACTTCTTTTCTCTGTTTTTTTTCTTCTTTCTTTTTCAATTCATTCATTCATCATATATATTTTTCTTTTTTACTCATTGAGTAATCATTTATTTGTAAACATACTCAAATGGGCAAATCAAACCTTGGAATACTCAAAATTCTTACTTCACTTCACAAATCAATACATAATCAAAACTTTATGACATAAGTGCACTTCAAAGGTAGGAACAAGTGAAGATGTAAAAATGACTCAATTAGGCTCAAATTGTGGAAATTCAATTAATCAAC
>CANYLF014483628.1:0-12549 GCA_948193215.1 Bocquillonia castaneifolia
TTAGGTGTGTCGCCTCACAAAAGATGAGATGAAGTTGTGAACATAAAAAAGGCAACCGTTTTGGATATCCCATCCAAATGATCTGTGATAGTCAGATATGAGTTCTTAGTGAATAGCCTGCTATATGAGTAAAGGATTTTGAGAACTCAGGTTAGTTTTAGATGATGACTGAACAAAAATCTGTACAGTATTTTATTAGACATCAGAAAATAAATACTATAGCACATGATTCATACCATGTGTACTTATGTCGACCACTATGGTAGTGAGAGAATGAATCACTGCTTCTCCACTATGTGAGACCATGAGGATAAGAATTTTTCTCAAATTGATACTCTTATACTTTTTGCTGTTATTTATGATTTTATGCATTGCTAGCTTAGCATGTTTACCTATGGTCATGGATGATTCGATCTATGGGACATGTCTAGAAAAGCAGCTTAACATGAATTATAAATTTTCAGTGAAAAAGGAAGATTTAGTATATAGTATTCATAGGCCGACCAATCTTGTCACTTTACGAAGTAAGACTTGATCATGGATACTAAATGAAGTTACAAAAGTTGAATATGCTCTTGTTGAGGGATTAGAGATGTTAAAGTAACTCAAAAAGATAAATTTCGGGTATTGCGAGAATGTTTATCTAACAATTATTTGTTTAAAGGTTGAGTAACTATGTTATTCCTAACAGATGCATAGTATAAGCTCCCGAAGTACAAGTTTACTTGCTAGGTGGCACGATCCATTTACTAATATGAAAGTGTTGTTTTTGTTTATAGAGATATTCACAATGATGGTCATGCCCGTCATGTGTGAGTGGGAGATGTTGAAAATTAAGTCGGGTCGCCCATGACGAGTTGATCCGAACCAACTAAATATACATTAGTTTATGTATATATGTATATTATATATTATATAGTTGAGAAATAATATATAGTTTAATATAATTACTTTTAGGAAGAGTTATACCCCTTCATTTATATACATATGTATAGAGAGAGTGAAGAGGAGTTAGAATTCAGTTTTTGATAAAAAGAAGTCTAGCACAATAAGAATAAAAATCTCTGCAATTAATCAACTTAATAGAGGGTACTTGGATTGTGGAAACAAGTGTTTATTCTTTGTAATTTACACTACATCTAGTGATCATCAAGAACATATTGTGGATTCATCATAACAAGTAAGTATTCCGCATTTAATCTTTGATGTTTAACATATAATATAACAAAATTGCAATTACAATGTTCAATATAATGTAAAATAATATAATAAAACTAAAAATTGAATTAGTATTAAATTTTCTTTTCAAAATATTATATCTCCAACAAGGAATATAAATTTATTTTCAAATAATATTTCAATAAAATCAATTTTCATAGATATAAGAAAGATTAATTAAAAATTTCATCAAATTTTAAGTTTAAAATAAATAAATTAATTAAAAACTAATGATTTGTATCATAGTTAAGTCAATAATATCTTTCTATAAAAAAAAGTCAATAATTTGCTAAATAAACTAATATGTTTCTATAAAAAAAAGTCAATAATATGCTAAATAAACTACCAATAAAAAAAAGATGCTAAATAAATTCAAAATTTAAAAAATATATGTTGTTAATTTTGAAGTGGAAAGTAAACAAACAATTAACAAAAAATAAAATTATAAACATAAATTAAAAATTAAAAACATGATAACCTATTATTTACCACATATGCAAATTAACTTCAAAATTTATTTCAATTATTAAATTGAAGTCTAGGATTTTACTTTCATCATACATATGAAAGTGTAGATAGATATAGATGCAAATTTATTTCTTATAATTACATAGAATTTAATAAATACTATAAGAATAATTTTATGTTTGATTATCAACTTTATGATTAAAATTATTTTATCTCTAATTAATTAATTTTAAAGCTTCAAATTTATTTTTTAAAAAAGGTTAAATTTACTAAATTATTAGCTTCATAATTATTCATATAATTGAAGTTAATTTGATGTCTTAATTAATTTTTGTTAAGAGAAATTTTGAAATGTAAAATTAGTAAATTATATACCATTATTATACGTTGGGCAAATAATAAATAAAATCAATTAATAATAATTAGTAAATTATATATTCATTATTATATATGAGGTATTTGTTATGAAAAAATTTAAAATGTAAAATTAGTAGATAAAATTGATTAATAATAATTATTAAATTTGTTAAGAAAAATTTCAAAATGTAAAATTAGAAAATAAAATCAATTAATAATAATTTTTAAACTATATATACATTATTATATACATGAGTCATTTGTTAAGAGAAATTTTAAAATGTAAAATTAGTAATTAAATTGTATATACATTATTATACAAGAGGTAAATAATAAATAAAATCAATTAATAATTATATAAATTGGATAGAAGAGTATGATAAATAAATAATAAATAATAAATAATAAACACATTTAATTATATAAGAGTATTAATGTATTTAATAAGAGAGAGAATAGTGCTAAATAGTTTAGAATTGCCGCATAAGCAATTGAGGTGAAATTACACTTACAATACATACTTATCTATTATATATTAATATAGATATAGATTTAAAATGTTTTTATCATGACATTTCACAAAAATTGGGATCATTTTAACTTTTTTTTTATTTTTTATGAATTTATCAATTTTATTCAATTAAAAATTAGAAAACAATAATTTCATGATCAAATTATTTTTATTATGTTTTTATAAATTAGATTGCATTTTCTTGACTCATATGTAAAATTTTATATCAAAATTCATTAAAATGATTTTTTTATAAGGTAAAAATAAATGGCAGAAATTTTTATGTTACAGAATTAAAGTTAAAGAATTTTTAAATTACAAATTGAAGTTTATAGATTTTACTGACAAATATAAGATGATTCGGGATCACGAGTGAAATTTACTCCACTAACACATAAGTAAAACCACTATGTTTTACACCGTTGTTTAGACCATTTATGATAATACATCTTATGGTTACAAATTTTACAAAATCTTATTGAAGCTTTCTATTTAAATCATAATTTCAAACATATAAGTATATTGAATAATGTCTTTCCTATCTTGATTTGATAAATAAAATGAAGCTCATAATAAATTTATTCACTCAAAAGAATTATAAGTTTTAATATGTGAAAAGAAGAATCGAGATTTCAACCTATGTATAATGTAACTGCACTCACCTAGTTTAAAAGTTCAAATTTTATGTTATTAAAATGGCCAAATTATTAAAAAAAATCATCTACTTTCAACTTTTTGTAAGTTATTTTCTATACTTTAACGTTTAAGCAAAATTAACATGTACTTTCTAATTTATCTTTAAAATAGGATTCCAGCGAATTTGATGGCTGAATATGATGACGTGGCTTCACCGGATTCCTAGTCAGTAAAAGACCTCACGAGTCAGTAAAATTTAATTAAAGCCAAATTACAAAAAAAGAAAATCACGTACTTTCAGATTTTTGAAAGTTATGTCATGTACTTTAATGTTTAAGCAAATTAACATGTACTTTCTAATTTTTCATCAAAATAGGATTATGGTGATAAATTTTGAATTTGATGGCCGAGTATGATGACGTGACTTTACCAGATTCCTAGTCAGCAAGAGACCTGATGAGTCAGCAAAATTAAGCTCAAGCCTTCCCTCATCAAAACGATATTGTTTTTCCCCCTAAAAAAATAATGTCGTTTTTATTGTTAATTAAATTCCCAAAATGCACTTTCTTCTATCCCGTAATCGACTCCGTTCGATCCCCAACTCCCCATCTACCTAACACTACTACACAAAATCCAAAAACAAAAAATCTACACAACTACGATGGTTTTCAATATTATTCAACTTTTGGCGAAGAACAAAGATAATCGAAAGTAATAGTCACTACAACGGCGATCATAATGTAATTTTTTTAAAAAAATTAAAGGTTTCTGAGGTTGTTGTTGTTGGGTAGTGATGGTCCAACATCGTTTTGGGCCTTAGCAGGCCCAGCACGCTCAGCCTAAGGGCAGAATGGGAAGACAAGGCTTGCCAGGGTTCCCCCCACCCTCACTGCTATATAAGCTGAACAGGACCCTCCAGAGCAGGTAATTGATCTCTTGAAAACTCTACATACTTCACCTTAGCATTGGACTGACTTAGGCATCGGAGGCTTCACGGGGATCCCACCCCACCTCTGAGGCTCTCTTTTGACTGTGCAGGGAGAAGACTTGCTGGTTGATCACAGCCAGCCTAGGAGGATCAGGAGACAATCCATCATCTATCAGTATACGCCTGGCTGCATAATTATCTATGATTGCTTCCACAACTAGTGCCTCAGTGTGAGGTTCTTGGATGTGAGCTCCATTATCGGGACTAAAGGTGATGATTAGGCCAGGAAGGTCTGACCCTTTCCTGGCGTGTTTGGTGGCATTTATATTCATGATTTCTGCTCTTGATCTTTTCTTTGTAGTTGCCGAACATGACTCGCCTCCTGTAATGACATGTACCTTTCCCAAGACGGTTTTTCCTTTAGGGTTGGTAGCCGTTTAAGGCTCCTTTGGTGGATTTGATGGTGGTACCTCTTTGGCGGTGAACTTTCTCAAAGCTCCCGTTTTTATCAGCCTTTCGATCTCCCTTTTTAACTCGAAGCAATCCTTTGTGTCATGTCCATAATCTTCATGGAATTTGCAAAAGTGACTTGTGTTCTTTGACCTCTGGATCATTGGTCTGGGGTGAGTGTATGGGGTCTGGATATCTTTTATCCACATTAGGACATTAGTTCTTGACTGGTTTAGAGGGGTGAAACTTTCTCTCCTATCCTGACTATAACGGTAAGGTCGACTGAAAATGTTATAGAGACGGTAGCTTTATCTCGTGGTATGGGCTTGCTGGACCTGTGGCTTTGGTTTGTCCTCTTTCCTTTGCTTCTTCTTTACATCCGTGTCTTCCTTCTCTATCCTCCAGTAACGCCTCCCATCATCAACATTGACACACTTCTGGGCCAGTAGCATTAAGTCTTGATATGTCTTTGGTGGTTTTGAGTAGATCTTGTCTGTCAGTCACCCCATGGTGGTGCCTTTTCTTAGAGCCTGGACGGCTATGTCAACGTTCAAGTCATCTATCTTGGTGACTTCATTATTGAATCTTTCCAAGTAGTCTCTCAACGACTCATTGTCTTTTTGCTTATATTGGTAAAGTTATTCAGAACTTCTTTTTGGTGGTATGTTTGGGAAGAATCCGAGGATGAACTTCATTGACAAGTCTTTCCAGGTGGTGATTGACCCTGGTGTTAACTTACTGTACCATTTTTGAGCCGTCCCGACCAAAGTAGTAAGGAAAACCTTGTAGAGCAGTTTGTCGGAGGCATTGTAGAGTTGCATGTAATTGACAAACTTGGTGGTCTGCGTTTTTGGGCATCCCGTGTCAGAGAAGGAGTCGAATATGGGTACTTTGAAATTCCTCATTAAGGGTGTGACAAGAATATCAACGGTTAAAGTTGAATCTTTGGCTTCAAAAGGCTGAGGTGTTTGGGTGGCTTCGATTTTAAGGTCTTTGATCATTTCGGTCATCATGAGCTAGAGCTTGTCTTCTCCTGCTGTGGTGGCATCTTTCACCCATTTTCTCCTTGACTTGCTGTTTTCGGGGCATTCCCGCAATAAGCTTTCTCGAGGGGCCCCGAACGACTCCACTTCTTTGAAATCTTTGCTAAGGCTTATTCTTATCCGTTTCTTCTATTTGTCAGCTTTTCCTCCTTCTTTGGCGGCTTCAGGGGTAATTACTCGAGGCATTTCCGCTTCGCCAGTATTCTGGTCTACCGGTATGATGGGGGTTTATATCTGTGCCATCGCCTCTTGCATCTGCGCTTGCAAATTCGCCATTGCTTTACCTAGTTGTTATCATATCGGTGGTAGTGGGGTGGTTTCTGGAAGTTGTGCGGTGTTCTTTTGTTGGTCATTTTGGTTAGGGTTTCCGGCTGGCAGGTCTTCTTCATTCGAGGTTGAGGCATCGTTCCTGTGTTCCATCGATAGTACCATTTAATTCGATTCCCGGTAACGGAACTAAATGATGGAGCCAACAGAACAGTGTTGGGCTGGATATGGGATAAGGAGATTCTGTAGTCTAGTCCGATAGATACAAGGCTACCAAGGTGATTGTCTATGCCGGTTGAGACGACTTAGGATGTGGCGGTTCTCCTAGATAGATCCTGCACAAGTAAAAATGGTAGGACGGGACAAGTGTCCCGGGTCTGACTCCGACGCTCAAGTTAGTAGGTGGTATTAAATGTGGTAATGAATGAGCTAAAAATTGGAATCCTTTACCTATGGAATCTTTAGGTATTTATAGGGTTCTTGTGTGTGACATGTCACCTTGAGGGGTTACCAAATGTCTTTGCAAAGTTATAAGAGTGTTTAGTGTGACTTACTTTTGGGCCCTTATTGGGCTTTTGAGCCCACTCTATCACTTATATTTATATTTATATTTATTGTTATAGGATTATGCTAAAATTTGTAATAGTTTTTTATAAAATAAATTATTATGTAAAATGAGTAAATTATATGATTCTCTGTATTATTATTATTATTATTATTAATTTTAAATAAATCACATGTAAGCAACGCCACCTTCCAACCTCTAGTATTTAAATAAAATTTATAAAGTATAATAAATATGAAGATGTCAAATCATTTCCATTTTCTACTTCAATAATGAAAAAAAAAAGTAAAAAACCATACACGTCAATCAACCAAATCAAAAAAACTGTTCATCTCATTAATTTCTTTCTTCCAATCCATGCGGCTGCAACCTCTAGGTGGCACTTCAAAAACTATAGTATGCATAGTTAGGAGTATGGTAGAATTTGCCATATATATATACACTAGTCTTGAGTAAGGATGATATTATACTTCCTTATGATTATTCAGTCATGCAATATTTTTTTTTCAATATAAGAAAAAAATGTATTTTGAAGAATTGTAATTCTCAATCATTTTATAACACCGAATATGACTGAACGATGGAAATCGAACATCTAATAAAATTGGAATGCTATAAAGAATCATATTATATGCAAAAGCTAGAACCATTAGCATTTGGACTTAAATTGTGGGAATCCAAATTGGACTTGAATTATTTTAATTAAATTTTTATTTGGCTCAACAAATAATAAACTTGAAAGGATTCCTAATTCATTAGAGAAACTTATTTCTAGTTTGGTGAAGAAGTCTAGGGTGTCTATATAAATAGACAGGTAGACGCATAAAAAAAAGAGTTAAGCCGGGAAGCAAATTACAAGAGCAACTTTTTGAGTATTGGCTTCGGTATTTTTGGGTGTGGGTAAACATTCAAAAGGGCTTTGGGAAACACCTTTTCTTTTGTGCTTCTTATTTTTCTATATGGATATTATAGAGGGTGAGTGTTTATTTTTCTAGTCTATGTGAGAGGGTTTATACAATAAATTGTGGGTTTTGGGTTTGATCAGCTCAAGGGAATTTCAATTTACTTATATTGTGGTTTTATTCTCATATAGTGAAAAATTGGTATCTCTCCGTGGACGTAGACAATTAATTGTCGAACCACGTTAAATTTTTGTGTTCTCCTATTTTTTCTTGCTTTGGTATTTTTTTTTATTTGGACATTACTTGTTGTTTGTGTGTGTTTTTTTCCCAACAAGTGTTATTAGAGCGGGTTCAGATCTACATTCAATAAGCATGTCAAGTAATCCGTCATCATGCTTCACAGTTGAAAAGTATAATGGAAAAAGTAGTTTCATTCTTTAGCAAAGAAGGGTGGGGACATTCTAGTTTAACAGGGCTAAGCAAAAGCGTTGAAAGGAAAGGAGGGTAAACAAGAAAAGATGAGAGATGAAGATTGAGAGGAGCTCGAGAAAAGATGTGTAAGTACAATATGTCTTTGCATTATTGATAACATTATCAATAATGTTATTGAAGAAAATTCTACCAAGGTGAATTGGAACAAACTGGAGACTATTTATTTGTCTAAGAGTGTAACACCCAAAATTTTAACTATCGAGAACTTCTAACGGTTTGAATAAAATTATAGTTTTTGAATTATTTTAGCCAATTTATGCACTTTTTCTTGAATATAACTTTATATTCATTCATAATATACTTAGATAGACCTTAAAAATTAATTTAAAAAATTATAGAAGTCAAATACAAAAAATTTACTATTAAGGCAGCAACTATGTAAAAACAGAATCAAAATTCATGTTTGAGAACTTAGATTATTTCACCGCCTAATGAATTAGTTTTGGTCTGAATTTTGTAGGGTTTTTAAGGAACATATTAAGGTATTAAATGGTAAAAAATTTAGAGGAAAAACTGTTGATTAACTAGCTCCAAGTTGCATCACAATTTGAGGTAAAAACAGTCTCAAAATTTAAAACAGTGCAATAAATGTTTTAGGTAGTAGTTTAACTCTAACTCCTCATCATTTAAACTACAAACATATATTCACATTCTCATACAAAAATCATACATACATTAGAATTACATATAATCAATTTAAATTCTAACTTAGCTAATTTAAATTAAGCACACATATTCAAGGTAAATTGAAAACTAACCTTAAACATATTTATGATTATCAAGTTAACCTTACATATCATATACTAGGTTGTCAACTATATCACACACATTTTATTTTTTTATTTTACATTCCCCAAATGCCCCGTTTAATATGTTTTCTCCTCCAGCCCACCTGAAATGCTCGATGATGCGAAATGCAGAAATGGCACGGTTTTGACTATCAACTAGCAAATTGACCTGAAAAATATGTCAAGGAGTGAGCTGGCTACTCAATAAGCATTTAACAAATCAAATAACAAGCACTTTAAGTAGGAATCATCCAAACTCACATCAAGGTAATATATATAAATCAGCATTTAACACAATATAAAATATCCATTCAACCATTTACACAAAAATCATAAAAAATACAATACTTAAACACAAGACCAGGTGGATGACTCATCCTCACTAAATTCTCACCAATTCATTTTCCTCATTCTTTCACAAATATAAATAGGTGGCCATCGACGAGACTATCCCACCTGCTCAGTCTCGCCATCCCTCGACAGGCAGCTATCCCACCGGCTCAGCTTACCTGAATCACACAACCCATTTTCCCCTAGTTAATCCAAACCCATTTCAACATGGCTCAATAGCAATATTCATTACCACCATAGCACAACTTATCAAAGCTTAGCAAATCAACATACAATCACATACCCAAAAAGCCATCCAAAATCACAACACATATTTATGTTAAACATAAGTTCAAAACCATATCAATCCACACATACGACATACATCTAAGTTAAAATTTTCCACTCAATACACTTATCATTTAATAAGTTAAATACTTACCAAATCACAAGCAGATTCAAGAGTTTGAGCTACCCCTTTCCTCACCAACAATTTCTTTGCCTTTGGGGTCACCTAAATAATAAAATTCAATAACATATATACACTTAAACTCACACATAACACATAATCATCAAAGCAGAATTATTTCCCCCAATTCCTAAATTGCCATAGATTTAATTATCAACTCAAAGTAGAATTCAATAAACAAACATACATATATATATACTAATCATTAATCTATCTACGACATCCAAATTCACCAAATGGACACCTATACATGATTTAATATGATGCATGAGATGAATAATACAAGACAACATACATGTACATGTAGACAGTTTACATGTACTGACTTTAAAAATTCATCAGAAATTATACACTTGATAAAATTCTGATATTTTATAAGGTTATACTTCCATCAAAATAGAAACTGTATCGATAAGAATCACCTCAAAATCATCTGTATAAACAAAGTTATGATTTTTCCAATACAACTACTCCTATTCCCGTATAAACAGAGTAGTTCAAAGTTTGACCTTCAAAACCCAACCAAATTGATGAATTTTCTTATGAAATTTTACAGGGTTGTAGAGAACCTCTGAAGGTTTCCATGGAAACCAATTTCATCCAATTTGGACTTGTATAACTCAAGTTATGATCAAAATACTAAAGCTATTTTTTAGAGTATAAAAACATAAATTTGTACTTTGAATAAATTCGTGTAATCAACCCAAAATAAGATTATTTCTATAAATTAATACATGATTCATACTTAATCAAGTCTTAATAATATGATTACTACTTAAAATCAGATTTTCTCCAAATTCTACATGAACCCTAAATTAATTAAAATTCTACAAAGAAAATACTTACCTTAATGAAGCTCTAAACCTTCAAATTATTATTCACTTGATTTGCTTCTTCAATCTTAAGCTTTAACGACAAAATTTTGATAAATTTTGATATTAAAGGGTGAAGATGGCAGAAGTTAAGGAAAAGGAAAGGAAGAAGAAGAAAGAAAGCAAGAGATGAGGAAGAAGAAAATAAAATACGTATAGGAAGCGTAAGGCTTGGTGGGTATGGTGGATTTCCATCCAAATTTTTAATAATAATAATAATAATAATAATAATAATAATAATAATAATACTTACCTCTCCATACCCCTAATTAATTCTACCAACCAATTAATACTTCAATCAAACTTATACCATAATTAACTCCTTTAACTTTCCTTACAATTAGGACTTTATTCTAACCTAACTTCCTTAAACTTTACTACACACAATAATCTGCTACCACAATATATTATGCATTATATCACACAATATTATGATGTAAATGACATGAATAATGTTGTGGTAATACATGATTAATTATTATATATATATATATATTTTAAATTTTTACAATCGTGACAAAGAGTTTGTCCAATAAGTTACTGATATGAGCTTAATTTATATATATATTTTAAGTCAAAATACTTCATAATGAATTGTGTTATGTCTCAATTTTTTGCAATTTGGTGCTTAATTAGTGAATTTATCTATTTGTAGGTGATTTGCAAAATTTGAGTGAATTTGAAACCAAAATAAGGCAAAAAGCAAGTGTCATGGTTTGAAGCTAACCATAAGTGCTATAACTTTTTAAATACAAGTTCGATTGAGTTGATATTTCAGAGGCAAGCATGTTTTCATATGAGGATTAGGGTTATGGTCTTAGTTCGTGTGTTCAAGGTCTGAAAATATGAGCTACAATGCAAATCAAGGGTGTCATGGTCTGTGCCATGGTTTCACCAGACCGTGACTAAGACCATGATGTATCAAAATCAGCCTAAAATTAATCAAAACAGGCAGAAGGTGTCACGGTTTCACTCATAGACATCTTAAGACAGTGACATGGTCCGTGACACGCGTCTGAAGTCCAAAAATTAGTGATTTTAAGCCAAAAGAAAGTCCAAGAAGCCCTAGGATTTGTATATTTTTGTATATAAACCCATCTAAACCTAGAGAGAAGGGGGACACAACTTCTAAACAGGATCTAAAAATTCTTTTGAAGCAAGGAGGCAATTTTCCAACACAAAAATAAGTTGAAGGTTGAAGATTCAAGGTTTCAAGATTGAAGACTTTTGTTCATCAAGGGGTTTTCTTTCTCCACCATGTTTTCTTTCTCTTTAATTTGTTGTTGTGGTTTACTTTCCATCTCCATGAACTAATTTTCTTTATCAAGTATGGGATGATGTAGTTGATACAGACCCTATTTAATTTAATTTGAGTTTTCTCCCCAAATCTATGAATTTCGTTAATTATTCTTTAATGCTTGATTGATTTTCTGTCCAATTATCTTTTATAATTTGGGATAGTTTAATTGCTTTGTGATATAAGAATTAAGCCATAGCTTTAGTTAATAAAACTCAGAATTATTAATTGTTGGAAAATAATTTAATTTATTTTAATAACTAAATGAGAAATTGATTTTATTATTAAAGGATCATGACTTTTGGCTTAAGTCGAGTCTTTTAATATTTTTCCTATATAAATACAAATCTTATAACAAATTTAAAAAGAATGAAAAAGTTTTGTTTTGTTCTTAAATTCATTGAGTCATACATTTAAGAGAGTGCCTATTGTTTTGATTCGTCATTCTTGTTTGGAGTGCTACTATTACAAGAAGAAACCATTGTGTTCTAGGAGACGATTGTTATTAACCCTGAGCACCAATGAGGAACAAATTCATCTTAAGGAAATAGAGTCAAACTCTATAGCCTTGATTTAATCACAGGTTTTTCTATTTCCTTAATATCTATTGTTGTGTTGGTTTAATTGAGATAATATTGCTTGATTGACGCTATAATAATTATTTATTTATATATGTTTAATTACATATAAATAACAATCTTAAGATGAATTTGTTCCCCATTGGTGCTCAGGGTTAATAACAATCGTCTCCCAGGATACAACAATTTCTTCTTGTAATAGTAGCACTCCAAAATACAAGAATAGAGAATCAAACCAATGGGCACTCTCTTAAATGTATGACTCAATGAATTTAAGAACAAAACAAAACTTTTTCTTTTCAAATTTGCTTGAAAGCAATCAATTTTTTATGAGGAAATTAAGTCCTTATCTGTAAGGATAATGTATCATGTGTATAG
>CANYLF014484888.1:0-28121 GCA_948193215.1 Bocquillonia castaneifolia
ATGAAGAGCCAAGCAATACACACCACTTAGATGACCATGATAAGATCGGACAACCTCAACAGAGAGAAAAAAAAAAGATGTTCCAATAATCAGCCCACTTAAATCATAGTCAAGTGATCATTAATATTTTTTTCATTGGTAAGTAGGCTTGAGCCGCTTGACAACTTGACCAGTTTAATTAGAATGAAATTCTCACCTTATTCTGCTCAAGATCCCAGCATTTCACTTGTTTGTCATCACCAGCAGAGAACATGTAGGTATGCCTTTGGCTGACAGCAAGGCCTGTAAAGGGGAAAAATCTTGTGAAATTAATATCTTAATAGCACTGCTAATCAATAGAAAGTGTTGGCACCAATTATGATCCCAACGAACCTCGTACTTGTTCAATGTGTCCGGTGAGTGTGAGCTTCAACCTCCCACTTCCTACATCCCATATCTAGTCAACCAATGCAGAAGAAGAAAAGAAAAACCATCAAATGCTGTGGGGAAAATCCAATGTACTCCCCCAATAATAAAAGATCCATTGAAGAGATTAAAAAAATAATACAATTGAGTAAAACCATTTGAAAGAACAACAGGTATTAACTTTTCCAACAACAAGATTAACTACAAGAAATTGTTATCTCCAAACTTGCTTCATTTTCATAATAATATAACTTCAATGGACGATATTTGCATTGTAAAAACTAAGAAGCTTTTTCTACATATTCAAAAAGAACTCGAAGAAAAGATTTGCAAACCTCCAAACTATCTTAGGTTAAATAAAAAGATCTCAACTTTTTAAACAAAAAAAGACTTTGAAATCGCATTTTTCATCCACAAAGAAAGTAAGGAAGCATTACTATAACAACAAAATGAAGGCAGGGAGAACAAAGTGATGAAACTAAATCCAAAATCATGCACAATGTAGCATAGAAACAACACTTCTTGTAATGCCATATTCAACTACCTTGATTGTACGATCAGCAGAACCAGTGCAAAACCATGTATTACTCGGATCAAATGCAACAGATCTCACCCATCCTAGATGACCACTAATTACCTACATATAACCGAGTCAAAAAATGTCAAAAAACAAAAATGGAAGCAATTACTGCAGCACAACCATCCAAGAATACAGTACACTAATGAGAAAGTTCCTACCCTATAGTTCTTCCATGGAGGACGCCAGACAGGACGTGGCCATTTGCTTGGGATTCTTTCTACTAGTGCAGATGTTGAAAACCTATAAGATGGAGAGAATACATGTTAAAGCCAATAAACTTTATTACACAGGAAACATTGATTTATAGGAAAAAAATCGGAAATTACATAGTCAGGGGAAGCAATATACTTTACATATAAAATACTAATTGATGTTGCAGAGGTACATTGACCATTTACATTCTACAATAGTTTTTATACTAAAAAAGATCAAGTGGATGTCATCAGTTATACAACCGTCAACCATGGGTCATAATTTCTGGCTGAAAGAGATAAATCAACATTTTTTTATTTTCATTTAGTTCATTTTTTTGTGAGGCATTAGAGAGAACATATCCAGCTGAGTTTCCAATAAAACACAGCAAAGAATTATCCATTCTAAGCCTCTATCCATATAAAAACACAGAATAATAAATACAATTCAAGCCAAAATTATTGAACATGTACAGTGGCATCATATAACAAGCATCTTTATCTCATCATTTATTAGAATGAGTAGAAGATGAAAAAAAAATTAAACCTATCAGATGTCCCAGATCCAGAAATTATAGTGGTGCTTTTTCCCTGAGGACCAACATCATTTCTGGAAGAAAAAAAAAGTAATGAGAACCAATAAAAGAATTCCACATAAAAACAACAACAGATAGAGAAAAACTATAGGTGGGCGGAATATGAGAAAGGTAAGACATACAAGACCAAATATCATCATCATTAAATATTCTCAGGTGAGGAAGCAAGAGGAGGAAGAGAGGGAAGAAGAAAGAGGTGGTGGGGTGGAACAGGGATGAGAAGGGAGAGCACTCACGTTCCTTTTGGCTGCTGAGGACCAACAATCAATGCATTCTGAGCCCCACCCTTTGATGGGAGACTAGAATCATCTGGACCTGCAAGATAATGAACGCACACATTAATATGAAGATCCAGGCATAACAAATGGATTAGCATATGACAACCAAACCAACAATATAGTGATTGACTATTTACACAGTGAGAAATTCATTGGCTTCGCAACAATGTTGCATAAAGAACAAAAGTTGAAACCTGGTTCTTCACATATTTGAAAATAGCATCTAGGTCACACCAATCTCAGATACGAGATCCTAGCTATAACAAAACTATTATTAGAACATCCTAATATGTGTTTCAGTTTAGTACCATTATCACTATAAACATACAACTGGTCCAGTACTATAAAGTTAAAAAGTTTTTGCATGTCATCAAACATACACCTAATCCAGTACTATAAAGTCAAAAAGATTTCACTGAAATTGGAAACTCACAAGGCCAATTGAATTCTATTCTAGTCAATCAATGTGTTTGAGAAATCCATAGACCGCTAGAATTTGATTCTTTAAATTGAGAAAACACAAACAAACAATGCCGAAAAATATACCTAGAAGAGCGAGGGCATTAGAAGGTGCAGAAGTTTGATTTCCACTGTCAGAAACAGAAGAACTAACTGGGCGTGGAATTTCATTGGCAGTCTTGATCCCTTTATACTCTCTATTTATCTACATAACAGCAACAAATCAAATTCACGTGTTTTACAGTGTTTCAAATTAAAAATAGTAAAAATAATCATTTTAAGAAACACACCTAAAATAAAATAAAGTAAAAAACGAATAGGAATCACTAACCTTGTGGCTCAATCGAATCTTTTTACTGCAAGAAAAGAAGAGGGAATAAAAGATTAGTTTCTCTATATATAATGGGATAGAATTAGAGTAAAATTAGGGTTTCAATTAATTAATTAAGATGGTAACCTTTCAGGATGGGGAGGAGCTAGCTGGCCGTGAACTGGAGAAAAGAGATCGAGAGCTCGTTTTTGAGATTTAAAACTAAGCTTCTTTAACGATTGTGGCTCTACTGGCTCCATATCTGGTGCTGGAGCTGGCATCTTCTTCGTCTTCTTCTTTACCCAAAAATTAGAGAAATACAACAAATCTATATTTCTATATCTATATCTTCGTCACTGGCGTCATCTTTAAGAATTCTGGATCAATAATAAAATAAAATCATCAATTAATAACTTAAAACATTCAACAAAGCAATTAATTTAATCACTAACATACCGCCATGTAAATTAATACAGATGCTCACAATCAGAATCTGAAAAACAAGACTTTCAGCAATACAATGGCGCAGCGTTATCAAAATAATTTCATTTCTCTACTAATAAAAACGATAAAAAAAAAAAAAGTTGTAATAGAGATTAAACAGTAAGAAAGAGAAATCTAAACCTAGAAATGGGAGTAATCGTTTAAGTGGTTATAGCTTTGGGACGAACAATCGCCCAATAAATAAGTAAAGTAGTTTTTTTATTCATTCGATTCGATTCGATTCAATTCGGGTTCTGCTGCTAAAGGTGATGGGCTTAGTGGCTGATCTGTTCTTGAGGCCTTTGTTTTGTTAGACAACTTCTGTTCATTGACAGCCCAAAATTTCAGGGCTCAATTAAGACTTGGTCTTTTATGAATGAAATGGGTCCTTATTATTATTATTGCAAAGTTGACATCAGATCAAACAGTGAAAGGCCATCAACGCCTGGGAAAAGGGAAGCAATTGGACTGACATGACATGCATGTCTCCTTCTCTTTATTGATTTTTACAAAACAAAACATACAAAAAACAAAAAACAAAAAGTCACAGCCTTTAATACTCACTGCAGCAGCCATGGCTGGTGGTGGTGGCGACGGCGGTGGAAGCGGCAAGAGATTATTAATTAAAAAGTTTTGCACCGGGGAGGAAGTGGAAGTGAGCAGTGACGATGACGGGTTCAAGGGCGCATGGTACGTTGCCACAATTCTTAAATCGCCTCCTCCATCTTCAAGAAGTAAAAGAAGACCTAAGGCTCTGGTTCAGTATCACAGCCTTCTCTCTGATTCAGACGAGAACAAGCCATTGGTTGAATATGTCGATTTTTCATTCATTAGGCCTCTCCCTCCCCCTCATGATATTAACACCTCTTTTCAGCCTTTTGACGTCGTTGATGCCTATCACCGTGATGGCTGGTGGAAAGGAGTTGTCTCTAAAGTTGATGTTTTTGATTCTATTAATGGGGAGGGCAGTTCCGTTAAGTACACTGTTATTTTTGAAAACCCTCCTGAACAATTTCAGTTTTCCTCTGCTGATTTGAGGTTTCATTGGGATTGGACTAATGCCAATTGGGTTCTACGTCCTAAACAGAAGGTGCTGCATTTTTCTTTCTTTCTTTTTCTTCTTCTTCTGGCTGCCTTTTGTTTTCAATTTTGCTCTTTGCATGTTTTAGTTTTTGTCTACTGCTGGTCCTTTTTACCCTTGATTGGCGCAGAATTTATCATCATAAACAATGTCGATTTTAAAAATGCCATCTTTTTAATGTATTTTGGCTCTGTGTTTGCTCTCTAGTCTTTACTATAGTCTTATTATACTCCATTTATTGTAATAATATTAACCTGCATAGCTAGCTAGTGTATATCGTGAACCAAATCATTATCTATGTTGGGGCATTATCTTGTTAGCCAGTCCTCAAAATGCATGCATGCTTTGTTTTTATCTATTAAAATGTTGACTGGTATTGTTAATAACAGGTTTGATATTTTCCTTCCCTTCCTGTGATATGTGACATTTAGAATTTTTTATGGTCCGAGAATGGATATGCATGTGTAGATGTATGTTCCTTTACTGATGACCGGTGCAGTGTTTTTCCCCCTTAGTTTTTCAGCATTATTTGGATTTTGTCAACATGCATTTTCCGATTTCCTCTTATTTTCCATACGTAAGACTGATGTCACTTACTGATCCTTCAAAGAGAATGGAAGGCTTAAGATTTCGCAAAGGAATGGCTGTAGAGGTGACTTTTGACAGAGAAAATCTAGAAGATGCTTGGTTCCCAGCAACTATTCTTGAGGAAGTTGGCTTCAATTCATTCTTGGTGCATTGTGGCAGCTCAAAAAATGATGTTGAAAATGGCCATATGCAAGAAACCGTTGATTCCTTCCACATTCGGTTTCCCCCTCCTAGCTTAGATGTTAAAGATTTTGGGATTCTGGAAAAAGTGGATGCTTTCGTTGACTTGAGTTGGAGGGATGCTGTCGTTACCAAGATTCTTACAGATGGAAGGTACAGTGTCTCTCTTAAGCGTACACAGAGGGACATGCAGCTCAGTTGGACTGAAATAAGGCCACATCTACATTTTATGAATGGCACATGGATTAGTTTTTCCAGGGTATTCAATCTTCCTTCTACTTTTGCATATCTGAAAATTTCATGTTTACCATTGTTTACTTTCTTGCCTTCACTCTATTTTGGAGAGACCTGGCTTTGATCATTGCTTTCCCACAAGTCTGTTTAAAGTACTATGACAGAGATCTTTTGTTGCATATTTGGCATTGAATTGTTCTAGAGAGGAACAAATCGTTATTTTTGCTTTCATTACTACCCGGCCTGTTGCTTAGGTTAGTTATAACAATAGAGACAAATTGTTGTAACTAAAAGACACTAAAATTCTTTTATGTTGCATTGGACTCTCAACAACTGTATGAAAGCATGTTCACAGAGGAGCAGGGGATATGCAGCCTTAAAACTACTGTATTATTTTGTGGTGAATACATTTAGAATATAATCAATATTATTTGATATAAAGATGATGGCGATTCTACTAGTCTTCTCCTGTGGACACTCCTTAAGGTGACAAGAAAATAAACAGGCTGAACAATTATTGATGTTGTCAAAATGGTGTATAAGTTTCCTTCAGTTGCTAGATTTTTTTGTTTAATTACTTATTTTAGTTGTTTGAGCAGAGTTATCACTGGACAACTAGATTAATTTGAGATTCACCTTAGTTATTGGCTTTGTTTCAGAATCTAACAATCAGTGCGCAATTTGAAGAACAATCTGCACATACTGACAGCAAAACAAAAGATCCTGAGGGAGGTATAAGTGTTGAGAGTTCCAGCACAACAATGAATGGCACTGAAGAGAAATCATCTCACAAAATGTTAACCATAGAAAAAGATCACACTGAAGAGAAATCGGCTTGCAAAAAGTCAAGGAAGAATCCATCAAAGCAGTCAACCCCTTCTAATGCAAAATCAACAAGTGGGAAAGTAAAGAAGCCAGCACCTAACAGTGACTATACACTTTCATCCCTTGCCAAGATGTTGAAAATGGAAAATCCTGTCAAACCTTTGTCTTCACAAGCATGTCGTGCAAAGTTGACTCCAATCAAGAAAAAAAAACAAGAAATACAAGTCACAGACAGTTTACTAGCTAAATGCTCAACCAATGATTTGGTTTGTGGACTACCTTCAGCTGGATCTGGCAGTCCCTTCAGGGGAAAGAAAATTGTAAGCTGACTTCTTATTTTCTGAAAAAGAGAGTGCTCTGCTCTGATTCTTTGTTAAGAATCATTTGAATTTTACCATTCTCTGTTCTTTTCTCCGGTTTTATTAGTTCCATGTATATATGTTAGAATGCTTCTCCTACTACCGCAGGATCCTTGTCAACAAGATGCTGGACTGGAGAATGAAGGGATGGGCTCCTTGGAGAAAAAGGAAAGACAACTGAATTCTCAAGTTACAATGCAGTGGGTCCCAGAAACAGGTGGAGACTTCTTATTTAGCTATGTTCTAGGTTTTTCACTTACTAAGAACAAATGTAAATGACTTGCAGACAGAGAGGACAAGAAAAAAGGAGAGTCGACAGAAATCTTTTTTGATGATGCTGTGCAAATAGAAAAGGATGCAGACTCTTCTGATTCCTTAGCTGAGGGGAGTAAAGGTTCACATGCAGGAAATTCTTATCAGCACTCTAATGAGGTATATTGAAAGTTAGGTTGTCTGTCGGTGGGCACTTACATCATTGAGAAATATAAAAGAGCATGGAAAATAAAACAATGTAATAAGAGATTCTGTTTAAGTAAGAAAACTAATTTTGATCAAGGAAAATCGTCTTAGCCACTAGAAATGATGCATTTTAAATGTGAGAATACATACTTTTTGCATTTTCCCTTTCTGCACTGTAGAGGTTTAGAACAATATGATGCTTGTTCCATTCCACCCTCAATCTTTTGCATTTGACAATAATATGCGGCTTATTAGTCATAAGTGCTTTTGGTCCTTCCCATACTTGTTGTCTACGAATCCTAATGGTGCTAGCTATGATGTTTGCTCTTCAAGCATACAGGTGATTAATCAGCAGAAGAAAAGTAGTATAATTGGGCAGCAAAAAGAAGGTGCAGGATATCAACTGAGTTATGGCTAAAATAATTTTTTTATATAGAAGAACTAATTTAATTTGTTCCATGTAGGTGGACAGCACAATGTAGCTGGGGCTGGTGCTAGTAAAATGAACTTCAAGGGTTGTGCTACTAAAGGTATGAGTTTGAAAACTTGAAAACTGTCTCCAGCTTCAGGAAATCTAAAAATGTCACATGCATAATAACAGGAGCACCACCTGAACAAAATAGTGAAGTTTATTAGGAAGAAATGAATTGTACATTTGCCCAACTTGATTTGGCTTTAACATCTGCTTTTGGTGCAAGGTAAACCTGTCCACGGTTCAGCACTAGAATGGGCACCGAATGAACAGTTTCAGTTCCAGTTCCGAACCGTTTAAAGAACAAAAAATCATTGAAAATACGGTTCAGAACCCTGGAACCTAACCTTAGAGGAACGGTTCCAATTCCTAGAATTGCTGGTTCGGAACCAGCATCTGGACCAGTCTAGTTTGGCAGATATAGTTTTTTAAGACACATGTTGATTGTACTAACATAAAAGTGCATGACCATATATTTACATTCCTTTGTTCTCTCTCTAATGAATCAGAAGCCAATTTTTTTTATTATTACCATTTCAACCTATTCTAAGGATTCCGATTGTCATATCTCCACAATATAATTGAAGTATAATGGAAGAGTGATCTATATTAACATAAAAGTTACTGTGATGCTTTTTTTTTTTTTTTTTGAGTTTTCAGATGATAGAATTTGAACCATATTCATTAAAATGAAAATGGAAGTCATTATCATTTCCAACTAGGATCACTAAGGATTACTTTTTTCAGTAGGATAGAAGGTGAAGCATGAATGCACAATTGAAACACACTCTCCATTGGATTAACTAATGATACACTTGGTCTTATGCATTCCATCATTTGATCATTATCTTGATAATAATCCTTTCTTTAATTTTTATGATTCCAAAATGTCTTGATGTTTCTATCAGCCATAGTTTCCGTGGAAAATGACGTGGCAGAAGGAGTTAATGTAGCTGCTGTGGGAGAATCCTTTGATGATCAATCTCTATCAAAATACTTTCCAGGTACACTTGTGATTTTTGTGTCAACTGAAGTTTAACATTTATTGCAATGTTTATCTTGTTGACTAGTTTGATAGGGTATGCTCATCATCCAGGTAAAAAGAAAAGAAAAGTTGAAAATTTTGTGCAACCTTCAGCAATAAATGTTCAGGGGGCCACTGAAATTGTGGAGAGTCAAGAGTCTCCTTTTCTTAAGAGCTCAACTATTTGGGGAAACATTGAATCTCTAGAAGTTTTCCAAGTTATGCCTCAGAAACCACATTTTAGTCCTTTGGCCGAATGTAAAGCGGCAAGCCGGGAAGGATGTGCCATGGGGCATATGTTAACCTTTGCTACTTTGGTAGAGAAGACATCTAAGTTGCAAGTTGATGATTCTAGAGAAGTCTTTGATGGCTATTTGGAAGTTCTTTCTGATCTGGAAATGCTTGGATTTGATGTTAAAGCAGTGATAAACCGTCTTAATGAGTTGCTCTCCATCAAAAATAGACATGAACATCTTCAAGATCAGTCAAAAAATGTGTGCATTCAGATCACAGAGTGTAATCATGAAAAAACCAAATTGGAAAAGGATATTGCTGGAACTGACAAGAAGATAACCGAGTTAGAAGAGCAACGGGCAATGAAAGTTTCAATGAAGGTGCAGAAAGATTCTGAGCTTATTGCCCTAGAGGTGGATGCTAAAGTTATCAATGAAGACATTGTGAATGCCTCGCTCGATTTCAAGAGCCTGGCTGCTGCACCCTGGTAATCGATGCCTTTGCCTTGTCTAGTTGACGCTTGACCTCGATTGATCATCAGAAATGGATGAAATATGCCATCGAGAAATCACATTAAGAGGTTGGTAATGTTATTTCTGCTGTTTGTATATAGTCCTCGAACCCAATTGTAATCAATGGTTTGGTTACCATGTGAATATTATGATAGCTGTAGTTAGCAAATGCTTCTTTCTGATTCGGTTCTATTTTCTTGAGAACTAGCCACTTGTTGACCCTTTTGGTTGAGCTTGGAAATTCCTGATCATTGAGTTAACCAACTTGCTAGCTTAATGGCGGCATACATCGAATAATTATTCTTAGGCGTTGCATTAGAGTTTCCTTTCCATTCATCTTCTTTTTATTTTCCTTTTTTTTTTCCGCTTCACAAATACTAACAAAAAGGTTATAATATGAAGGTTATATATTAAATCACATCAGTCATAGATTGTATAGAGATTATATATATATTAAATGACAACTGTAACTTCAATTTTCATGAAGTGAAAAAACAAAAAAACTATAGAAGCAGTACATATGCAGCAAATCATGTGAAGTGCGTCCGGATTTTTAGCATCTCTCTCTTCGAATTTTGCAAGTTTCAATGCAAAAACGAGACATGAACAATAAAATAAATTTTAGATACAATTAAATAAATATACACCGAACCACTGGCCACTACCGACAATTTGTAACCAGAAAACCAGAGGCCATGTATGTAAATATGGTAATTTGGCTGGTCATTGGCATCTATATTTGCCCTAACAGGAAAGGCTCCTACTTTCATTTTGTATCATGTTACCGGTTAGGAGAGTGGAGACCAGAGGCCATATATCACTACAGAAAAAAATATAAAAATAATATGTTCAAACAAACAGAAAGAAAATGTGGAAGGAAAAATAGACATCTCTCAGGAGTAGAGCAATTATTGTGCAGCAGATTTCAGTATCGTATTAGTGGAAGTCTTGATCTGTTTCTTTGCGAGACGCTTCCCATAGCCGATGTTCTATACCCATCTTCCTGAGCTCCATTAGCCCTTGCTCAACTGAACACCAAACATGCAAAGTGCAATATAATAATGAGCATTTACTTAGTGCACATTCATTTTGATACAATAATATCAATAGTTGGCATCGACTAATAGTCACAAGTGATTGTCTAGTAATATAATGACCAGACTACACTATCCTCGAATGGCTTTTGGACATCTTTCAATTGTAAAGCTTACCATCTACAGCATCATATGAACTGGGTGAGTGCCCACGGCGGTTGATCCAAAACTGAAGACGCTCTTTTGCAATGTCCTCTTCTATACCATTTGCTTTAGCTCTACTCCAAAAATATGTAAGCCAAGCCTGAGCGAGTGAAATGCTGTAGATTAATTAGTTTCAGCATGACATAAACATATGTTCATTGCATTAATGCCAAAAGGACAATACACCAGTGCAGACACCATTCATTAATTGGTGGAAGCTATTTGGCTACAAGTATCTTGATTCTTGAAGGTGGCAAAACAAGTAAAAGATAGTAAGATTATGATTGCAATGCATCCAAAAAAAATCACATAGCAAAAAATGACTGCTATAAAATTATCTAATGGCCCTGGAAGCAGATTCAAATGCATTTGAATGCATTCAAAGAAGGTCATTACTAGTTGAGATTTACGTGCCAGATACCTATAACATTCAAGGTGATCATTTATGTACTTCCAGTGATCCAGGTCAATTTCAACAGAAATCCACCAAATGCTTCAATATTAAGGTCCATGCCCAAAAATATATGTAAAACAGACAGAAATTTAATAAAGCAGATTCGGCCGTCACAACAGAAAATAAAATAGTGAGGGCACATGGATATTGGAGAAGCAATGCTGTCACCTCCTTGAAAAGAACATCTTCAGACTCCTCAGGACTCAATTCTGTAAGAGAAAGAATGTCATTTGGATATAAATCACAACAATATAGGCCATTAGCTTCTTTTAACACTTGCAAAGTAGAATTAAGATATGCCTTACCAACTGCCTCCATGTATTTTGGATCAACTGGTGATTTGATATCTGAAAGCAACAAATAAATAAACTACATATTCAGTACACATCATCAAAGCATAAAAGTAATGGAAACGGGAAATTGCTTTTTTCTGCAGCAGAGCTAGTACAATATCTCTGTTAAGGAAATGTAGATAATTTGCTTTATGTGCTGCTGTTTATCATCTTTGGTTTGAAAGAAACTCTCTGATTTTTAAGTAAGTGATGCCTGATGTTGATAAAGACATTTTAGTACTGCTTAGAAATGCTAGTAGCATGAAGGATATGATTAGCAACCAGTAGTTTCTTCTGTTATTGTTCTGGTCCTTTCCAGTATTGTAATTCTCTGAATTCTGCTAGTATGTTTTTGCTTCAGCAGTTTTTGTATTTGCTAGCAGTTCAGCAATAATAAAAAATATGGAAATGTGGCTTTAGTTAACAAAGCAAGCTTAACAGGGAAAAGAGTCCTAAAACCAGAGAAAACAAGATAAAACAACTGGAGTTGCCATCAGTAAAGCTGATCAAGTCAAGTATGTTACGAGCTCATGCAACACACACCTGAGATTGATAATCGAGCAGAATTTGCACGTCTTTGTTGAGCCAATGCAGGTACAATAGCGTCTTCAACCTTGAACATTCCAAACAGCTCAAAATTAAAGGTGTCCAAGACTTCAATTAGCAAACTTTAAATTATTTGCTAATGATGAATAAAGTGGAGGGAGGAAAACAAAGGGAGAAAAAGCAGCACTGATTTTGCATCATGGCTCAGACAAAAGTATAGCTAAGGAGGAAAAAAAAGAAGGGAGAAAGGAAAAGAATAGCTCAAATCGCATCTTTCTTTTTTTTTTTTTATGATGAGCTCAAATTGCTTGCTGTACCTAGCAAAGGAATTAAAAATTGAGTATAATCTAGAACCAAGTATTTAGAATACAAGCAATAAAATAGAAAGAAACCTTCAAGGAAGCAAGCTCTTTTAAACCCATTTCAACTGAAAGCATACTCTCAATGTTTCCTTCTCCTGTTAGATCACTCAGGTCTTGAGCAAGTTTACTTCTCTTTTCACTGTCACCTTCACCTACTTAAAATAGGAAGAGTAAAAATCAGGGAAAAAAGAAACGAGGGATAATTGAAATAATCAATACCTAAGATCATCTAATCAACTGGGAAAAGATCTTTAGTAATGCTGCCAGTAAAAGGCTAAAACAAATTGAAACACCGATCCGTAGGACAGACCTTTCTCCCAACATTCCTCCTTAGCTTTTTGTCCAGCAGAAACGACAACCTCAAATGGCAGAGGTGCTAAGGATGACCAGTATTCATGCTTTGACACAGCAACATCAGAACAGATACCTAAACATGGAAAGGTTAACATGCTACAGTCAAGACATGTTTTGTTGAAATGCTTTACCCATGTAAATATCAATTGGAAATCTAATACGAAAATACAATAAGTCTTCCTGCATCAGAAATCCATAAAATAAAAAATGCCAAGTAGCAATTATAAGTTCAGAGATTATTGAACTTCAGTGGGATTTTGAATATCATCGATAGCAAGTTGTACCAGAAACAGAACTAAAAAAATTTTGGATACACAAAGAAAATTCCACTTGTAAACCAAAAAACATCATGACCCGCAGGTTACCATATTTTGCAGCTAAGCCCCAATAGCGAGCAAGCCAGCACCTCTTTAGAACAACTTCTTCCTGAAATGAAATTATGTGAGTACAGTAAACGACACATTTGCAAATGATTATTGTGCTCTCTTTCTTTAAGTACAAACCATTTCTTTCTGAGTCAATATCATTCTTTGTGTCATTGACTGTAGAGCTTTCAGTTCAGATTCAGCTCCTTGAAGCTGTTTCACAACAGTTGTAGCTTCCTCTTTTGCATTCTGATTAAAGCAAGAAATTAAAACGCATTATAACTAATATCATCAGTGGCGCAGAGATTTCAAATAAATGGCCAAACTAGTAGTGGAAAATATAGCATAAAGCATGGACCCATGGCAACACACTGACCTCCACCTCAGAACGAATAGCTGCAATTTCCTTATCCACAGCATTCTTTTGTTTTGCATCCTTAAGTGCAGCCTGAAGACATACAGAAGCGAAAACATTAAAACTATCATAGTTGAAAACATCTTTCCTAGAGCAAAATGACCTCCAAATTGACAGTGCAATATTCTAGTAATTTTTATAAGAACAAAAAATTTATAAATAAAATCAAATTACCTCTCTTTGACGCAATGCAGCTTCCTTTCTGCAGATGTCAGAACAAGACAACATGAGAAGAACATCAAGAACAACAATGGTGAACCATCATAGTTAGAACAACCACTCACCTGCTCAACAATTTAGCTTCCAAAGATACACCTTCCCCAAGAGCAGCTACCTAGAGACCCAGAGAAAGCAGAACAAGTCATGTGCCAGTGAGATCATAGATCGCGAATGGGGAATGAAATCATCACAACTCTTTTCAATAATTACATCCAAAATAAGTGAATACAGGAAAACATCATTAAAGAAATCAGAAGAAAAATCCCTGCTTTGTATAGTGTCAACCATTGGAGTCATAAAACAATTCAGCCAACATTCAAAATCCAGCTTGAAAATGCAGCAAAAGAAAAGAAAAAAACACCTGTTTCTCAAGTTCTCTAACTCTAGCCTCTGCTTCTTTACATCTATCTTCCTCAAGCCTGAGCTGTGAAGTGAATTCAATTTTTCATTAAACTAAAAAAATATGAAGATTTAAAATGCAAAACAGTATTTAGCATAAGAAGAAGAATATATAAAATGAAAAAAAGAGAGAGAATGCAATTACACCTTCTCAAGCATGTTCTCATTCTCTTCGTGTAGCATATCAAGCTGAAACCATGAAACCAATCGGACATCAGTTACATAAACCTTAATAATTAATTAAGAAAATGTACAAGTTAACAAGAAAGTAAGGTAAAGCATACTTCATCCTGAAGTGCAGAAGCCTCTCGCTGATGTTCAGTATCTTTTAAATTTACAAGTCCGACATCAGACAAGAATCTAAATTGAAGAACAAATTTGTGCATCTCACTAATCAGTTACAATAATCAAAGGAAATAAATAGAAATTATTACTAGTAGTACTCTGACAATGTAATGTAGGAGCAGAGAAGAGAAGATGTAGATACCTTTTACCGTCTCTGTGTCCATTTCTAGGAGGTTCTAAAGGAGGTAAAGAAACTGCAGTTCTCAACGATCCTGATCCTTTACCATTACCAGGCAGCGGCACTGGAGGCGTGGCACTGGCAGCTGCTGTTCTAAGAGACATTGATGATCTTCCAGTTGATGTTGATCGAACTGATGAGCTACTCTCCTCTACTACATTGCGTGCCAACTAAAACGTTTCAAAAAGTAAAACAATAATTATAAATAAATAAAAAGAAAAATTAAAAATCAAATTAATCTAAATTAAAAAAGAAACTTACAGAAGGTGAAGGAGATCTGTTACTATTATTAGCATTGGATGGGATCCTAGTAGGAGCAGTAGCAGTAGAAGAAGGAGGAGGTTTAGTGTTTCTAGAAAGGGAAAAAGGAGGAGGAGCGCTATAACGAAACCCTAGATCATCGTCATTTTCATCATCAGGAGTTTGAGAAGCCATAACCTGAGCGAGACGCTGAGCAGCTGCTTTAGCTGCAAAATTCTGGTTGCGTTTGATGGATGAAATTCCAGAGGCAGAAGAAGAACGCGCGTGGTGATAACGACCAGGAGACATTGAGGAATCAGCAGTCGTCGTCCATTGGCGAGGACTGTCGGTTGTTCTGTTCCTCTCCATAAAAGTGTATGTTAAAGGAGAGAAATGAGTTTTTGTTCCTTGTATCCAAAATGTCGAAGAGGCTTTAGCTTTAGCTTAGATGAGATCTTCAACTTGTAACGGTGACGGACACAGAGAATTAAAGTGCCGGCCTCAACTCAACAGAGTGAATGACTCAACTCGACAAGTCCGCCTGACTGTCTAATGTCTTTCTTCTCTTTATCCATCTCCACTCCCACTAGTCAACAAAAATCCTAAGATTTTTTTTTTTTAACTTTTTTCGAATTAGGAAAAAAATATTAACTATGCCTTTGAATAGACGCTTTAAGTAAACTATTAGAATTTATTCAAAAAAAGTGTAAACTATTAGGAAAATAATAACTAATTTTATAAATATTATTATTATTATTATTATTATTATTAATGCATATGTGAATTTGAAAAAAACAATTAACTATATAAAGTAACTATAGAATTTATCAAATAGGTGTACCCAACTTTCAATATCGTTAAATTTTATGTATTAGCGAGGATAAAATTAAAATTAAAATTAAAATAATAATAATAATAATAATAAATTTCTTATTTTTTTTAAGTAAAAAAGATGTTTTTAAACAAGACATATTGTTCAAATAACAGTATTGATACAGTAATTGTCTTTGCATCACATCATAACCCTTGTGTAAATTTTCTATATCAAAATTACTAGGAAATGTGTTCTTTCTATTCACCTATAGTATATAGATAGTTCAAGAGGTTAAAATTTTAACCAAATTTATTGAACTCTAACTGATTAAAAATTTTGTAAAATTAAGAAGCACATTTGTAATGATTCATATCAATTGTAAATAATTAACACGGTCTTCAAGTGAAAAATACACATGTCATTCTTCGTATAGGTAAGAATAACAAATTTAATTTTTTTGTAACTACATTTGATATTTAGAATTTATTAAACTCTCACTATTTTTTTTTTAAAAAAAAACATTGAATTCAAAATCTTGACTAATCAAAATCTTGAAAATTCAAAAAATTGAATGATATAACTAATTTGCTATATATATCGTTATCTTATAGTGGTATGTAATACGGAGTCTTGCAGTTTATTTCCTTTTGGGTGGATTTATTTCCGCACATTTGAGTAGGATGCACCTCCCTTCTTTGATATAGAAGATCTTATCCCCGAAGCAATTTAAACATTCCATTAAAAAAAAAAAAAAAATTGAATAAAGCCTGTAAAATGCAGAAAGCATCAAACCAACAAAAAAAAAGTAAAGGATCAATACTTGAATTGAAACACAATCATCGTCCACAGAAAGATCAACAATATATCAATCAGTCATAGCTTAATTCCTTTGCAGATATTATATATGGTAAAAACATATGAAATTAAATTAATTACTAGTATCAATATATCAGTGATGAAAGTTGCCGATACAATTAAGGCTCCTCAGCTTGGAGACATTAGTAGTAGTAGTAGTAGATTCAGTTGGTTTGAAATCGAGGTGCTTGTAGGTTGGGAGACAAGTGATCAATGCCCTATTTTCTTCCATTAACCTGTTAACTTGTGAACGAAGTTGTTTGATAACTTCTCTCTTCTCATCATTCCTTCTAATCAACTCAGCTTGCTGTCTCCTATTATCCTCTATCAGTTTCGACACTCTGAGCCTCAGTCCACTCCATATCTTTTCCTCTTCAGTCTTCGATTCATCCTTCACCTTCTCTTCTTGATTATCCTTATTATTGAATCGATCATTATCAGAAGAATCATTTTCTAGTTTGTTAGTTGTATTATCAGGAGGAGTAGTGGTGGTATTATGTAGGATCTTCAGAGGAGGAGGAGGAGAAGAAGAAGATGAAGATATGAGGTGATCATATTTTTCAGCTAAGGAGCGATAAGAGTTGTGCAAGTCATGCAAAATCTTTAAAAGCTGAGGTCGTCTTTTATAGAACATTTCAGCTCTTTCAGTGAATGAATCTCCATCATCTTGAATGACATTTACGATCATTTTGACCTTCTCATCTAAATCTGCATTTTTTGAATACCTATCAATTAATTAATTCACAAATGTACATAAAATTTGTTAAAGAAAGATAGAGAAATGATCACCTGAGAGAGTGGACTGAAGCCATGGAGATTGATGAAGAAGACGGTGATTATGGCTATCTGACCACCATGAAAAGGATTTATTATTATTATTAGCAGAGAAGTCGTGATGTTTTCCATCTTCCATTGAAATCAATAGGGTGTTCAATTCTTAGAAAAGAAGGGTCATAAAAAGTTTTCAAATGGAAAGCTCGATAAAACCAAACAGGAAAAAAAATTTGAGAGTTTGATAAGGATTGTTAAACTTTTCAATATTATATAATTTATTATTAGATTTAGCTGAGGATGACCTACCCGACCCCTACCTTCTTCTTCTTCTTCTCAAGTACTCTTTCTTTCTTACTCAAACACAAACAAACCTAAGACTCTCACTCTGCCTGGACCCTATTTATTTTATTTTCATCTGATTACTACTGATTCCCTAGCAAATTATGCCCTGATTTCCTTCCTATCCTATTCTCTTTGATGACAAATTCCTCCGAATTGCAAGGGATTCGATTTGCGTAATACTCGTCTATCCGTTAAGATTTTTTTTTTTTTCCTCTCTCTATTTCTTCCCCTTTTTTTAAATAAAAATATATAATATTAGCTCTCAATATTTGAAGATATATTAGTAGTTATAGTTTAACTCTTATCACCTCTATCTCTCTCTTTTTTTTTTAACTTTTCGAAAATTAACTTGAAAGATATTTATTTATTCCCTCCAAATTAAAAATGTTAACTTTCATTGCATATTTGTCTTATTTTTTTTAGTATTTCATAGATATATATATGGTATCGTATTAGTCCACCTCTTCCATCCGAATTAAAAACAAACCATCCATGTGATTAATTCAGATTAAAAATGTGTTGGAAAAACCATGTATTCAAAGTATTAAATAATTTCTTCTTCAAAAAAAAGTATTAAATAATTTCATAGATATATATATATGGTATGGTATTAGTCCACCTCTTCCATCCGAATTAAAAACAAACCATCCATGTAATTAATTCAGATTAAAAATGTGTTTGAAAAACCATGTATTCAAAGTATTAAATAATTTCTTCTTCAAAAAAAAGTATTAAATAATTTCTATAAAAAAAATTTAGTAATTTGTCTTGCCTATCAGTATAAAAAGACTAGATTGGAAAAGATTATATGTATAAGTAATGGTCAAACGAATAATCTAATCTCTATAAACCCAATGTTCTTGTTTAAACCGCCAAACGAATAATCTAATCTCCCCAGTGCAATGTGCTCCTTCAACGTTGGCTAGTGTCTCTCGATCGCAACTTAAATATAAGTACAGCAGCGAGGATAGAATAACCCTGGACAACATATTAGCTACTAATATACATGACTCGTGGTCCTCTTGACAACTTAGGAAACCAGATTACTTGTCTAAGCTTAAAATAGAATTCGTGGCAGAGCTTTAGCCAGGGAATTTCTAACAAGAAGAATTCATTCCGTTTCTGCTGCAGACAGATGAGCCAAGTGTCATAAGAAAATCGGTCTTCATTTGTGTCAATTTAATTTATCACCTCTTTTATGCCACTGTCACTTTCTAATTACGTTTTCAATATTCTATTGAATCATCGCCTCTATCTGCTACCAATTTCAGTACAGCAACATTAAGATCAACCTTCCCTTCATTTATATATTTTTTTCTTTTAGTTTTTCTTTTCTCAAGTCAAATTTAGAAGGGGAAAAAAATTAAACAAAAATAAAATGGTGAAAAGGCCGCTTCCAACAGATAGCCATGGCACTAACGTTAAGCCGACTTCAAATATTTGGAAAAACAGAAGCTACTGTGACAGCACTGACAACTACTTCCCACTGACAAATGTTCCATCTCAACTTAAATGCTTTCTTCAAATTTCATAAATTTCCTCCCGTAGTTGATCAATCACCCAGTCCTTCATACCTATTTTATCACTGAGATTTTCCATTTAAGACCCTTTGTGCTTTTCAGTAACCCAACTTCCTCAATTGCATTTGTCAATGCTTCCAAAGATTCCCCCCGTTTACCCGGGTTGTTTTACCTGTTGTTTATTTCATGTTTTAAATCTCACCAACTTACATTAGATGATCGATCATCAATATCGCCCACAAGGCCACAACCTTTCCAGTTAGTACAATCTCAGCCAAGTTGCAATTAGGCCGCCTGCCACCATATATCACCAAAGTCAACTAACCATCCTCCACCTCTTCTCATTTTTTCAACCATCCAATGTATAAAACATTTGGGCTCCTACACAACCTCCGATATGTCTAAAACTCCCGCTTAAACTTTTTGGCACTGTATTTAATTGGTGGTGTGGTGAGCCGACCAATTATAATGTGATAGCATGACTAAATTTGGTCAAAACTGTCTGGTCTACCCCTAATTCAGCAATCACAACCTGACTCGTCCACCTTTAACTAAAACTTGATGTTACGGTTTACCAGAAAGATTTGATTGATGTTTGTTATGGTTTAATGGCAAAATCTTGCTCATTTGCTCTCCGATAAAGCAATGCCGATGCTTCTACCCTGTGTGCATTATATGACAGGTCAAAGAGAAAGATTGCATTGGCCAAAAACAAAATAGTGGAAAAGGTGCTAAACAAAAAAGAAATATTTGGATTCTCACCAGCCAGGGTAGACAACAAATCTTCCAGTAGACAGAGCCCAATTTACCTGTTCACAAAAACTTAACTATATCATCCATGCCCCAGTTAAGAGATAACTTTCCTGTCATGAAAAGGAAATCACTAGTGCAACTTTGTTTCCTTGACATCACATTACATGCATATATATCATACTTGACCTTCTAATTATTTATTAAATGTATATAAATTTACACAGCACCAGACTCTTTAAATTTTTTTAATATAATAGACCTTTTCAAACTTAACTTTGTTTTCCACGTTTTCAATGATAAGTTTATTGCACTTGCTTCCCATATTTTGTACTTTTATACACAATTTTAAGTTTATCAATAAGCGGTTACCAAATAAGCACGAATGAAAAAGTTGGTAAGAAATACCTTATCTGTTCCAATAGCATTGGCAACTACATGAGTAACCTGTTCATCTATCTGGTTAGTACAGACTGCACCAAACTGTTCAGCAGTCTGCCATAATGGATGTAAATGGGGGTTGGCTTCCCCAACTGGAAACACCCTACTAAATACAATTCGGCAACCAGCCAAAATCTTCCTCTGCTCTGAAGCAAGGATATTTCTAACATCTGCTTCACTCAATGAGGGGTGAGCAAAAAAATTTTGATGGATTCTCTCAATAACCTGATTCAGCCAAAAGACAAACTACTCAAGCGCTTGGGGAAAGCATAGGAGACAAGAAAATTGGAGAAGTGAGGGCTTTTTCCTCACCGACAAAGAGCAAGCCAAAGTTCCATCTTCCGGTCTCTCATCATGGTCAATCTCAAGAAGAGAAGGACCTGGAAGCCCAAATTGACGCCTGCTGCAAGGGAAATAGATATACCTACAACACATATAGGATGATAAGATTAATGAAACAAACCAAATAAAAGAACTAAAGAGAAAAAAGCAGTAACCCTGATACTTGCCTCTCCACAACAATCAAGTTTAACTTGTTATGTGGCCAAACTCTCACAGAATCATCTATAATGACAACATCTGATTCCATGCCAAGAACCCCCTCAAGATCCTTACTCTTGGGAACCCTCTCATCACCATCAAAGAGTTCCCCATCATCACCCCTAGATATAACTCGTCCATTAAATAAAACCCCCGTTGGGTCCAGCACTTTCGCCATTTCTGTGGCATACAGCTTGTTTCCCATTGTGTAAAGATGTAGCTCATACAATTTGCTAGCCTAAAATTCAGAAAAAGGACGCCCTCGCATGGTTAGTACATGACTCAAGAACCAAACTTAACTTGACCCAAAAGAAACTTTATGAATAAGATTACCTTTTCCAGGAAAGTCCAGATCCCAGGGCGCAGTTTCGTCCACATTCCCATATGAGGAAAACGGAATAGATGTCTCTGTGGTTTTTCACGATCTTGCTCTTCCTTCTTTCTCAAGATCTCATCATGTACAGGGTCAACTTCAACAAACTAAAAATTGTAAACAAAAATGATAAATCAATAAAAATGCACTCATTCCTGAATTATGAACCTAAAATAATGGGGAGAGTACTAGCAAATGACAAGAAGAAATTGCCTTTGCTGAATTAAGAAGTGTATGATCCAGATCCAACACAAGGCAGAGCTTGCGGGCAGAAAACAATTTCTTTTGTTCTTCTATCCTTCTTGCCCTCTCTCTCTGAATAGCAGCTTTTTGCTGATCATTATATCCTTCAAAGAGATGCTCAACATCTCCCCATGCATTCTGTGAACGAGAACCAGCTGCTGCTACACCAGGTGCTGAACCAACCCCCATTGACTGATCAGAATTCGAAGTCGTAGTCTGCAGAGGTTGAGATGCAGGATTCTGAGCAAGAGGTAAAGATGTCGATGCATTGGAAACAGACATGATATCAGCAATATTTTTCAAACTCTTTGTAAAGGATGTGGAAATATCTGGTGGAGCAAGAACTTGTGATGCCTTTATGTTGACTTGACTCTCTTGCTTTTGTAAATTCTTGATGTCCTTGGTCTCCTGGTTAATGGATGATGGGGTTGCATTTGTTTTCAAATGATCCACGCTCCCATTCCTTTGGAGTGCATTATTATGGAGAACACGACGGGGATCCCGTGGTTTCATTCGAATTTTCCCAGACTCATCCTGCAATGCATCACACAGATATACAAAAGAAGTCTTTTAGATGCTTAAGGCAGGAAATGTCAACTAAATAATGTTGTCGTTATCTTGAGGGTTTTTGCTCAGTTGCAAAATAAAGAAAAATTTAACCAAGGATATTCAACAAAACACAAATCAATTTGGAATTTGTAGGCAAGTAAACACAACGCATAACTAAAGAAAACCTTTTTTTTCTGTATCAAACAAAAAGTTTATCATCACTGACACACATGAGTAAATAATTCTCACCCAAGGTTCATGGTTCACCCAGGAATAATTTTCAATGCTCAACAAAATGCAGATAAGAACTCACCGCTTGAGGAGGAGCCTGAACTGCTTCTTTTGATCTTGGCAAAATCCCCGAGGACTGTGATGAAGCCGCACTCACAACAGGAAGAGTTCCCGGTGTTGCATTAGAGGTTGGTGGAGGATGAGTTGTGCTTTTCACTGTATCGACAGAATTCTGCTTAACATCGAATGCTAATCTTTGTTGCTGTCCCATTTTTAGTATATTTAACAACATTGTTGGATTTACTGCAATATTCTTCAGTAAATCAGGTATGGATGCTGCACCAGTACCTGTAACTGGCACCTGTTCAGCAACTGTTCCTGTAACTGGTATCTGCTCACACCCACTAATACTTACGCTGGACATAGTTCCACCAGTAATAGGACATTTTCCCCCACTATCTGTTCTCCTGGGATCAGATTCTGCATTGTCTAACAACTGAATTCTATTCATGGTTTGAGGCCCAACCACATCAGAATCCTCCAACCAACCACCACTGCCAGCTATGGTTTTCACATCCTTAACAATTCCCGAATTTTCCAATGCATTCCTTTGCTTTTTTAACAAATGGCCATCAGTAACAGTAACATCAATAGACTTCTGCCTTTTTAAGTTCACAGTTACTCCAACAGGTTCCGTTTTGGGTGCATTAACCACAGGCAAAGCACGATGGTTTTGGTCCAAGGCATTGGCATTGGCATCAGGATTAACAAATCGAAGACGAGGATCTCGGCTTTTTGCAGAGGCTCTCACAGTTGAACTAAGGCCAGAACTCACTGCTACAGAACTTTTAACAGGGATAACTCCAGGCATACTAGAACCATCAGACCGAGTTACAGAAATAGAAGGAACAGCTTGCCCTAAAGTTGGTGGAGGTGGATTTACAGGCCTTAAGTTACTGACACTCGATGAACTAGAAACTTCCCCACTTGTATCACCATCCCCATCACCAGATTCTTCTGAGGGGGTTGGGCTTGGAAGCCTATCAGTCAAAGCAAATGAGCTTCTACTAAATTTCTGCTGGTAACTAGAAACAGCTTTCACTGCATCTGTTTCATATGGATGCATTCTACAATTTTCAGTGTCAAGTACAACCTTAGGTGTTGAAACTCTATGAGAATTTTCAGTGTCAATGACAACCTTAGGTGTAAATACTCTTTGTACATGTAAAGGAGGTGCTGCTTCCCGTGTAGGTGATGGAAGACTGTCTGCATCATGTTCTTTGTGGAGGTCTAACAAAGGTATCAAAACTGGTCTACTCTTAAAAGCTGATACTCCTGATTTGAGAGCTTCAACTGATATGCTTGCTTTATTATTAACAAGTGAATCAATAGGTAACTTGTTCATAGTACTCAAATCATAATCTGAACTTTTACCGAACACATCATTATCCTTCTTATTCAACACTCTGGAAATAGAACTCAAGAAAACACCAGAAATATCTCGAGCAGCAAGTATGACCTCAATCTGCAGAAACAGATACCACTTTTAAACTTCATAATGACATAAAATCATCCATTGCAGTATATCACACAAGAAACAAAGCAAAAGCAAAAGCAAAATCTAAATTTGAAGTTATATTATATTAGCCATACCTCTTTGGCATGCTCAGTGTTGAATAGGGAAGGAACACAGCTATTTACAAGAGAAAGAAGTCTGTTACAAAATATGAAACAAAAGAGATTATTAAACCATAACTACTGTGAAGATTTCCGGCAAAGACAGATAAGATTCACAAAAGTTGACACCTTGAGAAACAGTCCTTGTATTGTTCTCTTAATTTGTAGCTCATTGAGGGGAAAACCTATAATGACAACCGACCAAACAACAATTGTAAACAATCAGCATCCCATTTACCAAGAACATAAAAAAATAATGCAAAATTTCATATAGGCAAGACGACTCACAGAACAAACAACACGAATAGCAGAAATTGACAATTGAATAAGATCATCTTTAATAGAAAGACCATTTTCCTGAACAAATTCCCGCAATATCTCCAGTGTCTCACATAATTTTGAACAAACTGCATCGAACGATCTACAACAGACAAACCAAAAACAAACCTTAATTAAGAAATTGAATGCAAGCAATACTTGATCCAAACATCAATGGGAACAAACTGCTTACTTGTTAACTTCAAACAAAGTTACATTTTCCAAAGCTTCACGAATGGCACTAAGTTTCTTCTCCAAACTCTTCTCTTTTGATTCAACCTCTAATCCATCGACATTCATTAACTCGGCACTACTTAATACAAACCCATTATCAACTTTATGAGCAGGTTCCATATCCAAATCAATCTCACCTTCCTCTAATTCACCATCTTCCTTCTCAATATCCATCTCATCGCCACTATCGTCAATCACAACTTTTTCAAAATCAACTTTCTTTTTCTCATCATCAACATTATTGGTATTATTACTGTTATTACTATTGACAGAAGCTGCAGAAGAAGAAGGAGAAGACCGCTTAGAATTCTCATCAAGTTCTCCAACAACATCATTAACCAGCTCATTTAAAGGTTTACTACTTTTACCAGGTTTACTCTGCACTGCTTGAGCCCAAGCAAGACTATACAGACCGTTAACATAACCTCCTTTCATCTGAAACCTATAGAGATCGCTCATAGTCCATACTCTTCCATTACCATTAGCATTACCTTGTTTTTGATCTTCTTTTGGTTTTGTACTGCTAGTAACGGTACTCTCTTTATTACTAGTAATCGATGACGGCTTATCATCGTCATCATCAACCACAACAACCTCTTGCTTTTTAAAATCTTCTTCACTGATCTCTTCAACCGACGCCGAATCTGAAATTTCACCTTCTTCTACATCCTCGACCTTTAATATATTATTATTATTATTACTACTATTATTATTGTCTTCGCCTTCTTCTTTCCCCATCGTAATAAAATCTAGGGTTTCTGTTTCAATTTCCTCTTTAACTTTATTATAGTTACAATTAGATCCACCGCCGCCAGCAACAACAACAAACATATATCAACAACAATTACAACACAAACCAAAAAAACAAAAACACAACAAAAATCAGTATTTTAACAAGACAAATGAAAAAAAAACTCGCACTCGAACCAGATTTAATTAGGATTTTCTTTAAATTTTAACAAAATTGACTAAGATTTTTGCCGGAGAATTCTTCAAATTTCAAGTTTTGATCTCTCAGATCTATCGTTACACAGATTCAGATCGTGACCTATAACTTTAATTTCTTCAAGATCGACGATTGTTATTTTATTTTTATTTTTTATTCAAAAAAAAGGTGATGAAAAAATATGATGAATTTTTGTTTAAGAGGAAGAAGAGTTTATATGGAGACGATTTCATCCGAATCTAACATTAGCTGAAGGATGAATCTGGACCCTACACGTCATCGATCCGGAGTTGCATATAATGTGTTGTTTCATGGGCGTATGATGACATTTAGAAATTAGGTGACGTGTCGTTTTAGTGATGACATGTAAGTAAAACGGATTTTTGCTTTTGCTTTTGGTCCTCAATAAAAATCCATTTTTAAATACGAGTCCCAGCTTTTTTTTTTCCTTTTATCCGCCAAAGTAACGAATATTCAAATCCACCTCACAAGTATTTCATTTTTCAATTTTGTATTCCTTTTCTTTTTTTTCTTTTCTTGTGAGAAAATTAATTTAAATTAATGATGGATTGTGAAAATAGAACATAAATTATAGTTTATTAAATTCAAAAAATATCGTCCGTTTGATTTTGAATAATTACTTATGAATATCTTGTGTCCAAATTCAATTAAATTGTATGAAAAATTAGTTTTATTTTATTGTTAATGTTAATATTTGTTTTAACTTGTAACATCAAGATTGTAATATTTATTTAGCGGGTTAAATGACCAAACTTATTAAGTTTTTTTAATATTTTGAAAAATGTAACAAACACTTTAAATTAAAACATTTTTATCATTGTTAATTCATATTCAATTTTAAATTTGGATATTTATATGTATTTTTACTTGAATTTAGAACGATTGTGGATTCATGTCTATTGAATTTTATAGGTAAAAAGAATTCAAATTCAAATAAAGTTTTATTAGATTGATATCAGTTAGTATTTATGATGAATATTTACTTGTTCTGCTTCTAACTATAACAATGTTTGTGTAAATTCTCTTGACAAGGGTGTTACTTTCAAGAGAGATCTTGAATTCGAGCCTCACCCTCTCTGAGAGAGGGTTGCTCTAATTTTAGGCTTCTTTCAACCTGAAATTAGTCTAGACAACTGTAAAACCAAACTTGGGATACTCCAATGGTTCACCACCTATCAAAAAAAAATGTTTGTGTAAATTCCTTTACATTGATGTAGATACTTTTAAATTGGCATGAGGGCCAAATAAGTCTAAACTTTTGACCAAAGATTTTTCAAGCCTCTTAATTTTGACTCAGTTCAATCAGGTCCTTAAAATTAAAAAATTTAGTACAATTACACCTTTCAGTCAAAAAATAAAACTACTAATAAGTCCTGAAATTTTTTTATATTTTTTAGTATTACGATTTTATATTTTTTATTTAGTTGAATAAATTTTAAAAAATTATATTTAAAAATTTTCAAGTATTTTAATTTTATATTTTTTTATTTAGTATAATAAATTTAATTTAAAAAATATAATAAAATATCACACTATTAGATTAATTTATAATAGATAAAATTTTGTCTATTACAACAAATTTGATATAAAAAATTTCACATTTAATTTACCATAAATTTTATGTGAGATTTTATATTTTACAATTGAGAAATTCTTTTTTAACTTAATAAAATTTGTTACAATTTGATTGAATATTGTGGGTAAGATCGATGAATTTTTTTAAAAAAATAAGTATAAAATATAATTTTATAATAATAAATGGTACTTAAAGTACTTAAAAATATATAATCAACATGATACATATAAAAAATATTTTTAAAATAAAAAATAAATTAAATTTTAGAATAAAAAAAATTCAAGATTTATTAGTAGTTTTATTTTTTTGACTGAAGAATTTAAATGTACCAAATTTTATACTTTAAAGACTCGGTTGAACTGAGTCAAAGTTAAGGGATCTAAAAAATCTTAGGTCAAAAGTTTGAGGACTTATTTGATCCTTTTGCCTTTAAAATTTGAAATATTATATTTTAAATAACGTTTCCTAAAAAATAGTATACGTAATATATATGTATAAGAGCATCTCCAATGCTCTCTCCATTTTTCAAAAACTTTATATAATGGAGAGTGAATATAAAAAATGTTACTCCAACCACTCTTTATATGTAAATTATAAAGAAGATAGTAGGTTTGTCTATCTACTTGTGCAGAGCCTAACTCACTCTCTTCTCTTGATAGATTTCAAATTTAAGATAACTTTATTTATTTTTTTAATAATAAATAAGAAAAAAAATAAAATGTCCAAGTTGGATGAAAGACAAAAATTAATATCATTTAAATTTCATTGAGAAAAGCAAAAAAAAATTATAAATGGAGAGTGCATTGGAGGAAAATAAAATTTTTATTCTCTATAAGCAAAGCTGCTTTTTATACAGAAAAAAATGCTCTTCATTTTACATTACATCATTAGAGATACTCTAAGTCATTTAAAATTTAGGCTTAAAGACAAAAAAAAATCATGAACTATCTCGCTTTTTACAAACTAATCACCACCTTTCAAAACTAGCAAATTAAGGCATGAACTAAATTTTTATTGCAACTCGAATCACCGGGCAATTTTCTGGTGAAGTGTCTTCCACGTGGCATATCAGAGAATGCCACATGGATCATAGAGGACACGCTGGCAACTATGCTCTTCCACATCAAAATGCTGCATATCACTCTAAACACTGCCGTTTTGAACAAAAAAAATTCCAAGTGAAAATTATCAAAACGCACC
>CANYLF014485662.1:0-10213 GCA_948193215.1 Bocquillonia castaneifolia
TTTTCCCTGAGTCAATCCATGCCCATTTCAAACACAATCACAATCAATTCAACTCACAACACATCACAATTTCTCAATCCAGCTCACAAATTCACAAGTCAACCAATTCCACATCATAATCAATTTTGATAATTAGTTAAACTATCTAAAAGAAAGGTTAAAGTAAAGGTAACCCGATCACATCTTTTTCAATTTCACATCTTTTCATTTGGAACAACCTCTTGTTGCCCAATCATAAATCATTCATTTTTCATCTCATCTTTTAGGTTACCAATTTTTAATCAATCATTTAGACAATCAAACTCATCACCAAGTTGATGTGGGCTGTGCAAGTATACACAATCGAACAAGTAATATAATGATAAGTCAAGTATAGTTCCCATAGAGACTCAGAATCAATTGCAATTTTTATTATTGTAGCCTAATTAAATTGAATAAAGAGTATGATTATTGGAGAATTAAAGCTGAATTAAACTAATTAATTAAAAGCAAATAAATTCTAAGGATTAAATAAATATTACTAAGCTCAAGTATAGGTAAATTTCATTGATTTTTCCCTATTTAATTTATTCAAGTTTTCTCATCTATGAAACTAAGGAAATTGTCTATAATTGTATGCGGACTTATAGATCTAACCCTAATAATTAATTCAATTTTCCAATTAATTCTTGAATCGCAAAGCAATCAATTTTATTATTAAACTAATTACCCAAGTCATAATTACCAACTTTTAAGGTGCCAAAGTCTCATTAACTCCTATATTGCAAGGCAATTAATAATTCTAAGCTCTGTTAATTAGAGCTATGATTTAATTCTTATATCGCAAAGCAATTAAACTATCTCAATTCATGAACGATAATTGGCCAGAAAATCAATCAAGCATTAAGGCATAATTAACAAAATTCATAGAGTTGAGGGAGAAAACTCGAATTAAATTAAATAGGGTTTGAAATTCAACTACATCTTCCTATACTTGAAAGAATAAATTAGTTCATGGTGAATGAAGGAAGAACACACAAATAGAAATTACAAGGAAGAAGAAACATGATAAAAGAAAATAAAAACCTCTTTTTAATCTTGAGATCTTCAATCTTGGATCTTGAATCTTCCATTTCTAATCTTGCTTGAATGAAAGGAATTAATGTGTGTCTTTTTGAGAGAGAGAATTCTTCTATTCTGCAGTAATTTTCTATTTATATATGTATTTTTAAGTCCAAAATCGGATTAGGGCTGAACTCCTTATTTTAGACTGTTTTCGTCGCAACATGACCACAACACGGGTTAGTTAACCTGTGTCATGCTCATGTCACGTCCTTCTGTTTCCACGCATGTTCTCATCTCACCATCAGGTTTGGTAGTCAACATGACTGCAACATGACTTCGACATAACCTTGACATGACCTCGCTATCCCATATTACAACCCATGTCAGGCGTTTTTAGCTCCTTTTAACTCGATTTTCAACCGAAATTCATAATTCAACCTAATACACAAATAAATAGCAAAATCAACAACTTTTAAAGCAAAATAACATTAAATATAGAGAATTTTGATTGTAAAAAATATATAAAATTAACTCATATCAAATTCCCCCACACTTAGATGTTAGCTTGTCCTCAAGCGAACCAACTATTATAAATGCCACAAACATTCAAATAACTAATTTGCCCACAGTAATTACAAGAAAACAAATTTGAAAAACTTTTTGGAAAAAATTTTATACTTAAAAGAATTTTTAACAATTAAATCCTCACTATTAACGCTAAACAAAATCAATACAAATTAACACTAACAAATAGAAAATTACATAACCCAAATACCCTCACTAAAGATTTCACTCAATTCACACCAAGTGTTTAAGGTATTTTTCAAAGAAATTCACTCGATCACAACATAATTAGGATCTTATCATATGCTTTCAAAGAAATCATCTCTCCACCACTTATCAATATGGACTTAATTGCAAAAATCAATAGGTCTTTAGTTATGGTTGTAATGGGGTTAAGGCATAGGTAGGATAAAGGCTATTTAGAGGTTAAACAATATAAAGGATCAAACAAAATAAAACCATGAAAATTCATCATTAAAAGATATAATTGGCTACTCAAAACATCCACAAACAAACAATTTTAACATTGCAATGCAAGTGCATTTTATGCTCCATCTTGCTTTGAGAGAATGCAATTTAACATTCCACAATAATTACTTACTTTTTCACTTTAAATAATTTTTTTCTTCACATTTTTTTTCTTTCACTTTTTTTTTAATCAACAAACTAGCTAATATTTAATTAAATACCAATGATGAATTCCATTTATAATAACATATGAAACTTTACTACTAATATAACAAGGTTCAAAATAAAGGGTATCAATAAAAATGGAACAATGGGTATAACAATAAAGGTTAATAATCAAGAAAAATACTAAGGCTCAAAATTGGTTATACCTAAGGGATAAAATGGGTAGGCTTTTAAAAGAAGGGTATTAATGAAAGAATGGTTAAACTAACTATGCCTAAATCACTTTAATGCAATAAGTTCATAAAATGTGGCCTCAAAATGTATAACTAGGCAAGTTCTAAAAGAATGCACTAATTATCTCGGAATAGTACACACAACAATAAAAGAAAGGAGCATATATATAATGAATGCTCAAATTTGGCTCAAATCCTCACAAAAGTTGGTTATGTGTATTGGGTTATGCAAATTCTATTTTACAAATGAATAAAATGAAAGATTAAGTAAACAAAAATAATGAGAATCTAACAAAAACCAAAACAATTTTAAAAAAAGAAATTTTTATGAAAAGCAAATTTAAAAGGAAATATATAATTTTTTTTACTATTTAGCATCAACATGAGGTCAACATGGGTTAGATAACCCATGTCAAAACCATGTTACCTTGCTGTAAATTTAAAAAGTGCTCAACACTGGTTCAAGATAGGCTGAGTAAATCATGTTATAACCCATGTCATAACCTAAAAAAAAATTAACATAAAACAGGGCAAAAATAGCTGAGAAATAGCTTAAACTACATTTATAACAGCTTATTAACTTGAGAAAATAAAATCTCAACCTAAAAATTGCAATCCAAAAATTTATGCACACATTTTCTAACTCAATTCAATTGTAATCCCCCTCCTCCACACTTAAAATTTACCCTCAATGTAAATTAAAACTGAAATAAAATGGGAAAAATAAAAGACAAGAAAAAGAAAAACTTCCCTGAATCGCAATTCCTAATGCTAGCACTAACGCACTTACCAAGAACTGCGCTCAAATTCAACAGAAATTAAAAGAAACACACATTAGCAAAGATAAATATAAAACGAGTAATATATATATATATATATATATATATCTAACAACTTAAACAAAAATAACCAAACCATCTAAAACATCCTAATAAAAATCCAAATATCCTAAAAATACTAATCATCATATATACAGTCATCTAAAATGTGCAAAAAGAGCATAAAATGCAACAAACCATAATAAAGTTATAGAAATCAAGGAAAAAGATCACTGGGCAGCATCACCAGTGCCGGCTTCATCATTATGGCCATCTGGATTTCCTTGCTCCTCATAAAAGATCTACCCAAAATTAATGGAGCCTCAACATCAGCAAAAAAATCAAGCACGACAAAATCAGTAGGGAAAATAAATTTATCAACTTTAATGAAAACATCCTCTATAATCTCTATGGGTCGCTTAACAGACCTATCAGCCAATTGCAAAGTAAGTGTAGTGGGTGGTATGTCTCCAACTCCTAGTCTTTTAAACACATAATATGGCATTAAATTCACACTAAAACCTAAATCACATAAACATCTATAAAAAGCACAATCACCAATCACATAAGGGATAGTAAAACTCCTTGGATCCTCAAATTTAATAGGAACTCGTTGAGATATGATACTGCTGCACTCCTCAGTCAATGCAATTTTTTGAAACTACTCCAATTTCTTTTTGCTAGAGATGACATCTTTCAAGAACTTTGCATAGGCAGGCATGTTGGCAAGAGCTTCAGCAAAAGGAATGTTGATATGCAATTTCTTGAATACATCCAGAAACCTAGACCTTTAAAGATATTGTTGAGCTTTCTTCAACCTTTGAGGGTATGGAACCCTAGGCTCATAAGTGGTTGCTTTAGGAGCAACGGGTGTAGATTCAGCCCCCTTACCATCATCATGTGCCTTTGGTTCATCTACTACATCCTCAATCACCACTTTAGGACCAACTAGTGTTGATTTCCCACCATCAACCTTGGGAGACGTTAATACCCTACCACTCCTAAGTAAAATGGCACTACATTGCTTAGGATTCACCTCAGTATTGCTAGGAAATGTGCCAGGATTCTTAGAATTCATTGATTGAGCTATTTGCCAAATTTGATTCTCCAAATTATGAATGGAAGCTTGCTAATTTTTGGATGTTTGACTAAGATGCACTATAGCCTCCTTTATTTTCTTAATGGAATTACCATGTTAGTTGCTTTGAGTGGTCAACATCTCTAAAATGCTATCAAGCTTACTATCACTCACATCAGCTCTACCCTTATTTTGCTGAGCAGGTTGCTGAAATCCAGGAGGTGCTTATTTCTGTGCACTATTGCTTCCCCAAGAGAAATTGGGGTGATTCTTCCATCTAGAATTATATGTGTTGGAATATGTGTTGTTGACTTGCCTTTACTGAAAATTGTTCCTATAATTCCCACCAACATAATTAACCTGCTCCTCATACTCAGGGGTAAATGGATTCCCCTTTTGACAATCCCTACTACTATGATTGTTCTCCTCACATAGATCATAATACATAACAATTTGATGATTGTTAAGCTTAGCATCTAACCTCTCCATCATCTTAGTTAGATTTTACAAAACATGTTGGTGAGGACTCATCTATACTTGTAAAGCTTGATTTGAGTTCACCTCATTGTCACGACCCAAACCCGGGTCCGACTGGCGCTAAGGAATGGGTAGGTTTAAAACCACCAAAACCCGTAGCAAGCCTAACTCAACCCCTTATTAATCAATTCCCGAGTTAGAATTCACTATATACAAAGATCACGGTTATTACATTCTTCCCACCTTAAAATAAATTCATCCTCGAATTTAAAAACATACCTCATTGAAGAAACAAGTGGGGAAACTGTTCCCACATATCTTGTTCCAACTCCCAAATACAATCTTCAACATGCCTTATAAGGCTATGGATACCCTTACCTTATAGACGCGTTCACAAGGGAACAATATCTACAAGCGGGTGGGCTGGGCTGTTACAGTAGTATCAGAGCCAGTACCCTGGCCGGTGTGCCAGTGAGGACGCTGGGCCCTAAGGGGGGTGGATGTAATATCCCACATCGGTTATGAGGGAGAACGAAGCATGCCTTATAAGGCTGTGGATACCCTTACCTTGTAGACGCGTTCACAAGGGAACAATATCTGCAAGCGGATGGGCTGGGCTGTTACAGTACTGTAATAGCCCAGCCCACTCGCTTGTAGATATTGTCCGCTTTGGGCCTTAGCCCGCACGGATTTGCTCTTGGGTGCCTGGAGAACCTCACACGAGCATGCCCCCAAAACGCATCTACAAGGTAAGGGTATCCACAGCTTTATAAGGCATGCTTCGTTCTCCCTCATAATCGATGTGGGATATTACATCCACCCCCCTTAGGGCCCAACGTCCTTGCTGGCACACCGGCCCGGGTATTGGCTCTGATACCACTGTAACAGCCCAACCCACCTGCTTGCAGATATTGTCTGTTTTGGGCCTTAGCCTGCACGGATTTGCTCTTGGGTGCCCGGAGAACCTCACACGAGCATGCCCCCAAAACGCGTCTACAAGGTAAGGGTATCCACAGCCTTATAAGGCGTGCTTTGTTCTCCCTCACAACCGATGTGGGATATTACACTCATGCACCCCAACTGTCTTCTTAACACCAGTCTGCCTCTCAGTTGGCCATTGATAACTATTTAGTGTTATCTCCTCAATCAGCTTGCGAGAATCACTAATAGGTTTTTCAATAATACAACCACCAGCTGCAGCATCCATGGTATGTTTCAATTCATCACAACAGCCCTTATAAAAGTGTTGTGTTGCACCACCATCCACTCAGGCAACTCATGATTAGGACACTTTCTCAAGTACTCCTTAAACCTCTCCCAAGCTTCATAAAAGGTCTCCCCATCATATTGCTTGAATTCAGTAATGTTGTTCCTCATTTGCATAGTTTTTCTAGGGGGGAAGAACCTTTCTAAGAAAGCTTCACTCAACTGTGCCCAATTTGTAATAGAACCAGCTGGTATTGAGTCCAACCAAGCTCTAGCTTTTTCCGTAAGAGAGAATGGAAAGAGCAGCATCCTGATTATCTCTTAAGGTACATTGTTCTTCTTCACTAACCCACAGACTTCCAAAAACACCTTAAGATGATGATGAGGATCTTCATTAGGAAACCCATTAAACTGTGCATTATTCCTCACCATAGAAATAAAATTAGGATAAATCTCAAAATTATTCTCAGCTATTTCGGGATACACAATACCCGATTGCACCACAATTTTTGGTGCACTATATTCTCGAAGGGTCTTGGTATCAACACCAGCCATAGCTTGCTGAAACTCTTTCTGTCTAGCCCTTTGAGCTACTCTTCTTCTACTTTTAGTGAGCCTTTCAATTTCAGAATCAACAGGATCAGGTTCAAGATTTTCTTCTTTCGCCTTTCTCCTAGTCAGCATAAATCGAAAAAGCACTTAATAAAAATAGAAAAAGGAACTAAGAATAAGATTTAACCAAATAAAAATAAACAAAATCATAATCAATGGCACCGAATCCCCGGTAACGGCGCCAAAAACTTGATACGGGCTATGCAAGTATACACAATCGAACAAGTAATATAATGATAAGTCAAGTATCATTCCCATGGAGACTCAGAATCAATTGTAATTTTTATTATTCTAGCCTAATTAAATCGAATAAAGAGTATGACTATTGGAGAATTAAAGCTGAATTAAACTAATTAATTAAAAGCATATAAATTCTAAGGATCAAATAAATATTACTAGGCTCAAGTATAGGTAAATTTCATTGATTTTCCCCTATTTAATCTATTCAAGTTTTCTCGTCTATGAAACTAAGGAAATTGTCTATAATTGTACGCGGACTTATAGAACTAACCCTAATAATTAATTCAATTTTCCAATTAATTCTTGTATTGCAAAGCAATCAATTTTATTATTAAACTAATTACCCAAGTCATAATTACCAACCCTTAAGGTGCCAAAGTCTCATTAACTCCTATATTGCAAGGCAATTAATAATTCTAAGTTCTATTAATTAAAGCTATGATTTAATTCTTATATCGCAAAGCAATTAAACTATCTCAATTTATGAATGATAATTGGCCAGAAAATCAATTAAGTATTAAGGCATAATTAACAAAATTCATAGAGTTGAGGGAGAAAACTCGAATTAAATTAAATAGGGTTTGAAATTCAACTACATCTTTCTATACTTGAAAGAATAAATTAGTTCACGGTGAATGAAGGAAGAACACACAAATAGAAATTACAAGGAAGAAGAAACATGATAAAAGAAAATAAAAACCCCTTTTTAATCTTGAGATCTTCAATCTTGAATCTTGAATCTTCCACTTCTAATCTTGGTTGAATGAGAGGAATTAACGTGTGTCTTTTTGAGAGAGGGAATTCTTCTATTCTGCTGTAATTTTCTGTTTATATATGTATTTTTAAGTCCAAAATCGGATTAGGGCTGAACTCCTTATTTTAGGCTGTTTTCATCGCAACATGACCACAACACGGGTTAGCCAACTCGTGTCATGCCCATGTCGTGTCCTTCCGTTTCCATGCGTGTTCTCATCTCGCCATCAGGTCTGGTAGTCAACATGACTGCAACATGAGTTCGACATAATCTTGACATGATCTTGCAATCCCATGTTACAACCCATGCTAGGCATTTTTAGCTCCTTTTAACTCGATTTTCAACCGAAATTCATAATTCGACCTAATAGATAAATAAACAGTAAAATCAACAAATCTTAAAGCAAAATAACATTAAATATAGAGAATTTTGATTATAATATATATATAAAATTAGCCCACATCACAAGTAATACACAACAAGCCAATCAAATAAAATTCATGTCACACAAAATTTTCTCAACAAATTAATCCTTCACAATTTACTCATTTTCTCATTAATAATCTCATATAGTAGTAAATCTAAACTCTTTCAAGTTTCATACATCCATACCTCATCTTCTAGTCATAAGATTATTTTTACTCAATATACACAAATTTAATTAATCATTTAAAAATTTACTTTATATTCCATAATAATTGAATTCACCTATATATATATATATATCACACAACAAATTCATATAAACCTTCAACATGCAAAACTCAATAATCTAGGGTACAACTAGGGCACGCTCACACACACAGAAATAACTCATTTCCTCACCTGACTAGTGATTATATTCCATTCCCTTCAATTTCGATGCTCTTTATTCAAAACCTATACGAATAAATGTTCAACATAATTTTTATAAATTTTTAGAAAATAATTATTATTCAAATTATTTATTTCAAAACACCGCTAAAATTATATAAAAAGACTTTTAAAGATTATTGAGAAATAATTTGTAGATTTCATTTGCACATTTGAAATCAGCACAAAAATTGAGTCCAATAACATATCTGGTCAAATGAACAGTACAGTATATATGAATAGTACTGTAGGCCCACACCCGGGGTCCACGTGGGTCTGCCAAGTCATTGGTACAAATGGTGTCAGAATTAAATTCTAAAAACACAACCGAACTCCTCTCAAGCTCTAGATTACAGATATATAATCAGTTTCAATAAACAATAAACGGATTTAACAGAAAATGAGAAAATCTGTTTAGAATTTTCTTACCTTAGATCTGTAAATTTTACCCGGTAAAACACTATCAAGATACATCTTAAAATGAAGGTTGAGAGGCCACGAATCCATAGAAACCAAAATCGCTTAATTCTAACTCCATATGTGAAAGTTATGAGAATTAGAAATTTTAGAGAGTTTTTTTTTGAAATGAAGAAGAAGAAGGAACGAGAGGCAGAGCCTCTTCCTATATAATAATAATGATGATGATGATGATGACGACGACGACGACGACCAGTGGCAGCTAGCCCAATTGGTCAAAGACCAACTTGGGCAGCATTAAGGTCGCGAGTTCAAGTAGCGCTTGCGCTACTTGGGCTTCCATGAGAGCTACTGGGAGAGAGTATTTCCCATTCCCTCACTCGGGTGATTAGTCGAGGCAACCGTAAAACGGGACCCCGGATACACCCGGGGGGTTATAACCTACAAAAAAAAAAGAAGATAATGATGTTATTGATGATAATAATAATAATGATGATGATGATGATGATGATGATGATGATGATGAATAATATTTTTAAATTCTCCAAAATATTTTTATTATATATATTTTTTAAGGGTGTTGCATAATTATTTGGAGAAGAAGCAAATCCCAAAGTTTCCAGTTTGTTCTAGACAGATTGAGAAAGAGAATAAATGGCTAGAAAATGAAATTACTCTCTATTGCTAGTAAAGAGGTTTTGGTGAAATCAGTTTTTACTGCTCTGCCTGTGTATGCCATGTCCATACTGCAGTTACCTAAAGGTGTGGCCCAGAAGGTAGATAAACATATAGCCAGGTTCTGGTGGTCTCAGGATGTGGAAAAGCAAGGGTTTCATATGCTTAGTTGGGATAGATTGTGCCAAGCAAAATGGATAGGGGGTTTGGGATTTAGGAGGTCTGATATTTTCAATCAAGCATTGTTGGCTAACAATACTGGAGTTTGTTGACTGAGCCTAATAGGCTATTTGCTAGGCTGTTGAAAGCCAGATGCTTCCCCTCTAGGGACATCCAGGAAGCTCAAATTCCAAATTATTCCTCCTGGACCTGGAGAAGTATTATGGGAACTAAAAATATAATTAAAGAAGGGGCATTATGGATTGTAGGGGATGATTTTCACATTAATATCTGGAAAAAGCCGTGGATTCCCCCATTGCCAGATAGAAAAGTAATTTCTAGGAACCCTGGGTGGAGTCTAACAATCGTGAATGAGCTTATAGAAGATAATCATAGATGGAATGTATCTGTGTTAAATCAGATTCTTATGTCTTGGGAAGTAGAGAGGTTA
>CANYLF014487338.1:0-13005 GCA_948193215.1 Bocquillonia castaneifolia
TTTTTTTGACTGAAGTGTGTAATTGTATCAAAACTTTAACTTTAGAGATCTGATTGAACTGAATCAAAGTTAAGGGGTCTAAAAAATCTTTGGTCAAAAGTTTGAGGGCTTATCTGGCCCTTTTGCCTTTTTATAATTGAAGATAAACAGAAAGCACAATTCTTAATGACCAATCGTAGAAGATAGCAATGAATCAACCATGTTTTCAACCTACAACTTCATTAGTTTTGGATTAGATAGTTAAAATAACGGTTAGAATCAATGAATTAATTTTTCACCGAATCAATCCTCTTTACTTATCTAAAGTTTTGTTTGCTTCAATTCCCATATAAAATAAATTTTATGTAGAATTTATTTCCAAATGAATTTTTATATTTGGTATAGTAAATTAAAAATATGAAATTTAACAACATTTTTATCCTAATAAAAATTTATGAGCAATTTTGGTATGGTAGAATTCATTTTGTCCATTCTTACTATTAGCTACCTACCAGTCAATAAATATTTTACTAGTTTCCAACTCTAAGCAATGGACAAAGATTTGTAGGCACCAAGTATTAGGACTTGACCAAATCAACAATATAAGTTTGCAACCATGCATCCATACCTATATTCGGTTACCTATTTATGCAATTTCCAAATTTAGAGCCACACGGAAAATTATATATTTAATGCTTGTCATCTTTCTTATTATATCAAAAATAAATTAATTAAGATTATAAATATTGTACTTTTAGAATAGCCACAATATATTGCAACAATGAGGTCGTCTATTTTTTTTTTTTTTGACAAATTAAAATGAACTTATATTACTGAGAATCAGAGATCAAAATATCCAACATATAAAGAGGAGGAAACAACATATGTGAGGTCGTCTATTAAGAAGTTAGTTTTATTGTGCTTGGGTATTATTATTAGCTTGGTGATGCATCAAGTGGAAGCAAGGAAGATTAACAATTATGAAATTCTTGAACCTTGTAAAAGATTAAGAAATAAAATCCCCAAATGTGAAGTCCACAATGGCAAACCTAGCCAAGATCGAAGCTAAGAAACCTTATCAAATATCAATGATGCCCATCTAGTGCAAAATGCCCCCATGGTTAGCTAACAATGGACAAAATGGCATATATATGTTGTTATGATTATTAATAATTTTTATTATAGTGAAATTTATTAGCTAGTTAAATGACTATGCTAACTTTGAATTTTATGCATGTCTACTATATATATTTACTTTGTGATCCAACTAATATGTTCCTTTTCCTCCATTTTGATGATACATTTAGTAATGGAACTAGTTTGATGTTGTAATTTTTCTTGTTTCATCCATTATTTGTAATTTTTTTTATTAAAAGTTAATTGTTGTTTATAACTTATACTCATTTTCTAAATTGAAGTGTAAGAAAAGTTTATGACAATAAACTTATCAGTATAAATGCAAAGTGCTGAATTTTGAAGAAAATTAATTTAATTTGTAATATAGTAAATCATATCTAATTTTGAAGACATTTGAATATAGTTCTTATAAACAAATTAAAATCAAGTCACTAGATTTCAACTTCCGAAAAAAAAAGTTACTAGATTTCAAAAATTTGATTTCACACTTCAAAAAAAAAAAAAAAAAAAATCTAAACTCATAGTTTATTCTATTAAATAATAAAATAAATTCTGCTTTGGATGGATTGATAGCATTCATATGAGTAGGGTAGGTCTCAAGTTCGAGACCCATTTTTGTTAAATTATAAAAAAAAAATAAAAATTACAAAAGTAATGCATGTTCAAAAAAAAAAGTAATAAATCAATACAAAAGTAATGCATGTTCAAAAAAAAAAGTAATACTCTTTCCGTTCCACAATAACTGTCGCTTTAAAGTCTTTTTTTTTATCTCAAATTATCTGTCGCTTACAAAAACCAATGAAGTATTAATGATATTTTTTCCAAGTTTATCCTTATCAACACTATAAATTACAACTATTATAAGTAATTAATGAAAAGTGATGTAAAGAGTAATTTGATCAATAATAATATATTTTTCTAAAATCTAGATAATTTAATGATTATTATGCACAAACCTAAACGATAAATATTTAGGAACCAGAGTATATTACAAATTGATGCCTATCGAAAAATTCAACAAATTTAAGTTGAAGAAGAATAATATCCTTATTGAAAAACTCAACGAAGGATGAACATATCCTATTGAATGTCCCAACTTGGAAGTTAATTATTACTATAAAAAAATAAAATAAATAAGGAAAAAGAAAAGTAAATGCCTCTCCCTGGGCTCGCGTATATAAATACCTTGTTTCAAAATTTTCGTACCAAAAACTGCCAGCTGCCAGCACTTCATTTCTTCTGTACTATAATGTCACTCCTTACCATCGCAATACGGCTGCGGAGAAGCCATCCCAAACGTTTTCTACCACTTCTTCGCTCCATCACTTCACCATCATCTTTGCTGCTTCTGGAACTGAGTCCGGTAATTTCTTTCTTCTCTGCGGCATTTCGTCGAACAGTTTCAATACCCTTTCATTTCCCTCTTCATTTCTCCACCTCTCAATCGTTCTCAAGCCAAACTCTCAAGGACCCATTTGAGCTTTTCCAATGTAGAATCGGTATCTGCGATCCATTCAAACAGAGCCTTCTCGATTCACTCAAACGGGCCGCTTGCTTTCCTACAGAAACAGAGGCCATGGCGTGTATCGATGGGTCAGGTGTTAAAGCTAATACAGATTTGGTTTATTCTGTGATTTGGGATTTGAGGAAAGAGTGGAGATTGTCGTTTTTGGGTTATAAATGGGGAGAAAAATGTGGTTGTGTTGATGAAAAATCTTGTGAATTGATGGTTTGGGTTTTAGGTGCTCATAAAAAGTTTAATACTGCTTGGATTATTATTCGCGATATGCATCGTACTTCTATGAATATTCGCCAGGCAATGCTTATTATGATTGACAGGTGTGATTAGCTTCTTCATTAATTTTCCTTTTTTTGATTGTAACTTGATTTTTATTTTTTAAAGTAATTCGCTTTGGTTTTTACTTTTTTTTGTTCTACAGATATGCAGTAGCAAATAATCCAGGAAAAGCTATTGAGACATTCCATATTATGGAGAAGTTCAGAGTGGGCCCTGATGAAGAAGCATTCTACTCTCTCCTGAATGCTCTTTGTAATCATGAATACATTGAAGAGGCTGAAGAGTTTATGGTTGTTAATAAAAAGCTCTTCCCTTTGGATACTGCTGGATTTAACATCATTCTAAATGGATGGTGTAATATATGTGTTGATTTACTTGAAGCAAAGCGAATTTGGAGGGAAATGTCAAAATGTTGTATTACACCCAATGGAACTTCTTATACATACATGATATCCTGCTTTTCAAAGAATGGGAATCTTTTTGACTCTCTGAGGCTTTATGATGAAATGAAGAAAAGAGGTTGGGCTCCAGGCATTGAAGTATATAATTCATTGGTTTATGTTCTAACTCGTCACAATTGTGTGAAGGAAGCTCTCAAATTCTTGGACAAAATTAAAGAAGTTGGGTTGCAGCCCGATTCTACGACTTACAACTCCATCTTACGTCCCTTATGTGAGGGAAACAAGCTAGTAGAGGCAAGGAATGTATTGACCACCATGATAGAGAAGAATATCAACCTGACAGTGGAAACCTACCATGCCCTTCTTGAAGTTGAGGATGCTGATTTTGAAGCCACTCTGGAAGTCCTTAACCAAATGATAATAGCTGGTTTAGCCCCCACAGAAGATACCTTTCTCTTAGTTCTAGCTAAGTTCTTCAAACTAGAACAACCTGAGAATGCATTGCGAATTTGGGTAGAAATGAAGCAATATGAAGTGACACCTAATTTGGGACATTATACAATCTTGGTGGAAGGGCTGGTTAGGTGTGGACTGTTAACCAAAGCTCAAGAATATTATGCTTATATGAAAACAAATGGATTTTCAGATGATCCAAAGCTTCAGAGGATCTTGAAAGAACCAATACAAGACCAGAATAGCAAAGAAAAACACTGGGCAGGGCAAGTTAGGAGTGACAGGCATGTAAACCACAAGAAAGGCAGAATGGTGGAGGGAAAAAGCAGAAAAACAGTACATGCATATGCAGAAAAATCGTAGTCTAATTTCAGAACTTTGATTGAAAGCGTGAAATCTAGGGGATATGATCTTCAGCGCATCAATCTCTTGTTTCATAAATGAAGCCAAAGAAACTTAGTGGGTATGATTTATACCAGATGAGTAAAGACTTCTGGTTCAGGAGATCTAAGGTGAGAGACCACTTGATAGTTATATAGCATGAAGTGGCCTAATCTCAACTTTTCGCTAGCTGACCTATCAATGAATGGGTGTTGCCTGAGGTACTTCCATGGCTCTTGTCTCTATTATTGCAAATTTATCAGTTCATTGTTGCAATCTGATTTTCTTGTTGTTCTTGTGATATGTTTTATAATGCTACTTCAGAATTAACAAATCTTGACTGGTTGTAGTTCTTTCAGCATCAAGAATTCTAGAAAACTTATTGGCAACTAGTAATCATGTGAGTATAAGATCAATGCTTGCAATATGGTTTCAAGAAATGAACCACTCTTGAAGAGAAATGGAACATAAAGAGAAGAAAAATTAAATAAAATGCAGATACTTTTTTTAACATAACATGCTATGAAATTCAAGGGCGAGCATAGACTGCATGATGGAGCTTTGCAAAGATGTCTCAGTGGCTACAAATTATGTCCTTGCAAGTTATATTTTTGCTTACAGTTCTTGCCAGAAATGTTTTTGCTTGCAGTTCCATCTTTGTTGAGACGAAAAAAATAACAATCCGTTCTTATATTAATTATGTCATGGTGTATACAGTTTAGGGACTTTATGACTGAAAACTTTTGGATGGCTCCCTGGGTTGCACTTTGCAGTGACTATTTGGTCACAAAATTTAAAATTTTCTTTCTGATTGGTTTTTCTAAAGTCTCTCTTTCAACTGATCCTTATCATGAAAGTTCTTATCTCAGGTCCAAAGTCCCATCTTACTGATCGCATCCCAAGGTGACTGGTGTCAATCTTCTGAGGGAAGAAGTCTTGGATCCAATTCTCTTCCATGTGGTAAAACTGTGATATTAATGCAGCATACATCTCTCATAAATTAAACCTAGATACTGAACATCAGCTTTATATCACTTCAGAGCAAATTATGGTTCCGCTAATGCAATCTATATTTAACTAGATTGGCCTGTACATAAAGTAGAGTGTGTACAAGTAAATCCAATTATGGCCATTGTTAAGGTCTAGTTTTCAGTTTTCCTTCACTGGTGAGATACCTTAAGAAGTTGGAAAGAGTGGTTTCTTTTCCAAACAAATATTCTTTTGCACTGTATTTATTTTTGATCTTTAATAGATTAATTTGCAAACATGTGGAGTAAACTATTCTATTTATGGAAATTGGAACGTATATCTTTTTACAGAAATTCAAATTTTATTCAACTTTGCAAGACATGTTCTCTGAAACGAAGTGTACAAAAATTTGAATTCAGTGTGTGCTCTTTTTTCCATATGTTTAAATATGATGCTAGTTTATATTGGCCAAAAGACAAATGCATAGAGTTGTCCATGCTTTTTGCATATTATGAGCAGTTGTGGTTTGAAAATCTGTCCTTGTGTGTTTGGTATGTTCATTAAAACATAATTTGTTACCATTAAATGACTATGGAGTGTTCATGTTTAATACATTTATGATAGAGTTCCTTTCTTCCCCTCATTTGGTCAATCTTTATTGAAAAGAAGGGAATTCAAATGAATATTTGAACCACAATACAAAATCAATAATGTTTTAAAAATATCAAATCAATTTAATCATTAGGGCATGGTCTGTTTTTCTTTTCTTTTTTTTTTTTTAAAAAAAAAAAAAACATCTTCTCTCCCCCACATCTGCTTTGTAGGGTTGTGAGGTTGCATACTTCGACCTAATTAAAATTTAGTTCCTAGAAAGGTTCAATTTTATTCCAGTAGATAAAAATAGAAAAGAGATGCCTCAAAGATTTGCTTTTAATATGTAATTGCAAAGATTCAAATGTTAGAAATTTGCATCTCCTCTTCTTACCAATTAAAATTCCAATGTCTCAGTATTGTCTTACCTTTTATCATAAATAATATTATTAGACTAGCAATTCTATAATGGATAAAGAAATTAACTGTTCAAATTTTAATGAAAGCAGTGGAATATCTGAATAAAATAATGTAGTTTATCCCCTAATTTTTGACTCGCTGACCGGTAGACCTAGATAATAAAAAGCATAAATCAGACATACATTCTAACAATATTATACTTGACATGAAGTGAAAATTTTACTATATGGGTCCAATTGTCTGGTCTATTTTTCTTCTTAAAATGACTTAGGTCCAAATTTGGGCTCCTCTAGGAAGCTATTACCATTTCTCTAGAATATTTACCAACCCATATTCATTTTTAAACAAGCATGTTCTTAATTAAAAAAAAGTTCAACAGTCAACTTTTTTTATTTTCTTCTTCCTGAAAAGAAAGAAAAGAAGAACAAAAAAATATATGGATCCAAAACATGAATATACTAATAATTAATGTCATCATAAAGTTGTTCAATTTGCTAATATTTTAGTAATAAAAATATTGCTAGTGCTAAAAGGCAGATTTTATTATTAGGGACTGCCATGATATGAAGTGGCATGTGATGTATGGACCACACTTAACTTTCTTTCAAATAATATTGGATGGATATATTATAGATCCTTTTCTTTCTAAATTAGCCCTTTTCTTCTGCTCAACAGTCAATTGTACACTCAAGAACACCAAGGAAAGCCAAAGAAACAGGAAAGACACTACCATTTTACAATGGTGAACATCTTCTTGTGCTTCATCATCCTCATCTCTGCAACTTCCACCACTGCTACTGACCACATTGTTGGTGCTAACAAAGGCTGGAACCCTGGCATCAACTACACTCTCTGGGCCAATAACCACACTTTCTATGTTGGAGACCTTATCTGTATACTTCTCACTTTCATTTTCTTTTTTTCCCCTTTTTCTTGACATAGCTATATTGTGCTAAAATTTTGTTCTTTAATGAGTTTTCTTGATAAATTTTCATTATTGATCTGTTTGAACTAGAAGATGAAAACCCAGTTCAGTTCTTGCTTTCTCTATAGAAATATATGGTAAAAAGTTTGCATTTTTTTTTTTATTTTTCAATGCAGCTTTTAGGTACCAAAAGACTCAGTACAATGTGTTTGAAGTGAACCAGACTGGGTATGATAACTGCACAACTGATGGAGCAACAGGTAACTGGACAAGTGGTAAAGATTTCATACTTCTTGACAAGGCCAAGAGGTACTACTTCATTTGTGGGAATGGTCAGTGTTTCAATGGCATGAAGGTTTCTGTTCTTGTTCATGCTTTGCCTCCTCCACCATCTTCTAGCATTTCTGCTAACCTGGCCTCACCTCATTCTGCTGCTTCACTGGTTTTGCATAAAGGGGTTTTTGGATTTAGGGCTTTGATTTTGGCACTTGCTTCCATTTGGTTTGGATCTGGTTGGATCTAGCACTAGTTTGTTTATTCAATTTGGTTGTTGAGGGCTACTTATTAGCTTTATCATTTTAGCTCATGTCTGCCGTTTCTTCTTCTTCTTCTTTTTTTTCTGACTTATCACAATTTTTATTTTAATTTATTCTCTTTGTAATTGAATTTAATTGATATTGTTTGGTTGATTCAGCTAGCAATTCTTTTTATGTTCTATTTCTAATTTTATTTTAAAGCCAAAACAGAGAAATGCATTCTGTTTGAGATCATGAAAGTGGACTAATTGTACATGTACCAGTAGGACTATGAAGTATGAACAAGAACTGCACATTTTCATGATAAATACTTGCATATTTTATTGAGGATATTACCAAAATTACATTACAAACTGAGTACTTAACGCCTTTGGTAATTGAAGAACTTGATGGAAAAAGCAAATATGAATGCAAAAAGTGCTGCAAAACCAATAACTGCAGCTGCCACAGCTCCTACGAGTTCATGTTTAAAATCAAAGTAATTTCTCACAAAATCATCCACTGTTTCACCTGACTCCAGCTCTTGCTTTATGTCTCCAAACTGTGACGAAATTAATCCATACAATGTGTATGCCACTGGACATGCCCAAGCATACCATCTCCACCACACAGGAATCCTCTGTTATAGCCAAAAAACAGAGAAAGGAAACAATGATATCAGTTGCTATAGGAGTCAACATTCTACTACAATGAATTGCTAGTTTGGATGCTTACTGGTCGCGGGACTATAAATCCTGAAAACAGATTCCACAGTGAGTAGAATGCAAATGAAACTATAGATGCAACCTGCTGGTTTGGTGTTGCAGCCACTGCCATCATGCCATAGAATGTGTAGTACAGTAAAGTGAAGTACATGAAGAAGAGATACCAAAAAAATTTAGCTGCATTCCATTCAAATCTGATCATCGCATACACTATTACACCGTATACCACAGCTTGTGAGAAGATATATGGAAGCTCAATCACAACCTGCAACGAAGACAAGAACAAGAATTCATCCACATAGACTTTTTCCCCTAGTTCGAGTTGAATCATGTCAAACCTTGTTACCTGGGCAAAGGCGTACGCCAAGGAAGAATACATTCCAGCAGCTTTCTCTCTGTAAAAGACAGTTCTTTCTACAGCAACTACTGGTTGCACAGATGATGCATTTTGGACCCCAAGGAAGACAATTGCTGCGTACATTGATCCCATTGCATTGAAAAGATCCTGTCTCTTGCTCCTATAATTTGAGAAAAGATCGTGAGACTGTTAGGGATAAAAAAGAGCTGGCAGATTATATGATCTTTGTTTATGTTTTAGTTCAGTACAGCTGTAACTCACGTCTTCGAGCCAAGATCCCAGAACATTGTCCCGAGCATCAAAGCTATGATAGTTGTAAAGAAAAATCTCACAGCAGTGTATGGTGGATTCCGCCAATATGACAATTGTTGCTTCCATGAGCAAGCAAGACACTGTGAGGAAAATGACTGTGGATACTGTGCTGTAAAATGAAGGTCCTTCGAACCTGGAAAAGGCTTGCTTAATTCCTCAATAAGTGCTTTGTTTCTCCTGAAAATCATGGTAGACTTTAGTAACTAACTTCATCTCTAAATTCTCAAACAATGTTTCTGCTTTTCATTTGTCAAAGCAATGTGGCATTTCAGTGGATGATAGTTTTAACTTCAGTAATAAGTTTACAAGTTACCTGTACAGTTCCGAATTTTTGTAAATAGCTGCAAAATCTAATCCCAGAACTGTTTCTTGTGCTGAGCTGGTAACTTCCAACATCCAAGTCGCTGGATTGTATCCATCCTTAATGTTAGTGACTCCTTCAATTGCCTTGAAATAAGCAATTTAGTAGCAATTTGATGAGTAGAGAGTTATAGAGATATTGCTGGTATCACTTGATTATCCATCATTTCATACCTCAAAATACTTGATTAGATGGCAAGAATGACGACCTAATGGCCCCACGTATATCTCTTGACCTCCTCGCTTCATAAGGAATAGCTGTAGCATCATTAAATATATCAATCACCTATATGATGAAGAACCGATAATAAAGAATTTAACTATATGTAGTTTACTACATTTCTCACCTCATCAAAAGCTTCAAATATGTCAATGCTTGGTTGATGGATTGTGCACACTACTGTCCTTCCAGTGTCCACAGTGTTCCTAACTGTTCTCATAACAATTGCAGAAGCTCTTGCATCTAGACCTGAAGTTGGCTCATCCATGAATATTATAGAAGGGTTCGCCACGAGCTCAACTGCAATAGTCAGCCGCTTGCGTTGCTCAGTAGACAGGCCACTTACACTAGGCAATCCAACTAATGCTTGTCTCAATGTCTCCAATTCTACAAGCTCCATGACTTCCTTGACGAACATCTGCAAACAATTTTCAATACAGAAATGAGAAACAAACCCTGAAACACTGCTACTGGCAACTCAAGTTTTGGAAGCAGAAAATGGCTCTAATATCTACCTTTCTGGTTTTTCTGTCAACTTCGCGTGGCAGGCGAAGCCAAGCTGAGTAGAGTAAAGATTCATAGACAGTAACATGTGGAGAATGGATATCATTTTGTTCACAATAACCTGATATCCTAGAAAATGTTTCTTGCTTCTTAGGGTAACCGGAGATCGTGGTGTTTCCTTGTATATATCCACCTGTTTTTCTACCGGCCAGCACATCCATCAGAGTGGTTTTACCAGCACCACTAACACCCATTAGAGCTGTCAGAACACCTGGCCTAAAAGCACCACTCACACCTCTCAAAAGCTCCAATCTATCTTCAGTCACACCCTGACTTCTCATTTCCTGCAAAATGTAATTATCCAAGTACTCAACTCTCCTGCAAACACCAGTTCATCTCTAATTCACAAAATTTATCCTACCTCTGGCATGTCAACGGAATACTTAATGTCATTGAAGGTGATAGAGTATGGTTCAAATGGAAGAATCATTCCTTTTTTCTTACGATGGTTGTCTTCATCTATGACCTCTGGCTTTACGGAAGTTAACGGAATAGCACCCGTTTCATTGCTCGAAGAGACTTCCGATATAACAGCTTGAGGCTTCTGCAGTGCTGCAAAGTATCATTTGCAACAGCACAATATTAATATAAGCTGTGACATGAGCCTAAATGAACTGGCAAGGGTAGAGATGCTCACAGCCAAGAAATGTAAGAGCTAGAGTGAAACAGAAGTTGTAAAGAATAGTGAATCCAACCAGTGCTCCAACTCCTATCCAATACCAGTATGCTTCTGTGAAGAACCCTCGAGACTTCAAAACTTGAATTCCCAGCGGCTCTGTCGAGTTTGCAAGAACCTTAAAAAGCAAATGTAATTAAGAATCAGATAGCAGTAAGAGGCAGACACAACAATGTAGACATAGTTCAGTTTAAGAGGTTTACTCGTCTCCAACTCTTTCCAAGGAACTCATTTACTACTATGGCATTCTGCCCATACATTAATGGAGATATCCAGTAACCCCATATCCACCATTTCTTTATGTCATCTGAGGCATTAAACGCAGAAACAAGGACATTAGTAAATTTTAAGGATTCATTCTAATCTTCACCAAGCAAAGACTAAACTAGTGACCGAACAAACTCATCAGGACTAATTTTGAGTTCCGATAGAAACATTAACCTCCTAAACTATCCAACTTAAAATAAGCATACCTCTTGACAGGATAAAGCCTCCCAATGCAAAAAGTACAAGCAGAGCAAATGACCCGAAGGTGTTGGCAACAATCATGTTTCTTCCTGCTGCAGCAATGAATCGAAATATTCCAGAAGCCATCTGGCTAACAAGAGCAAGAATTAGGTACTGCCTAAAGAACCTGCAGAATGTTCATCACAACTGTGCATCAGCAGCAAGAAATAAATTTGCTTACATCCAGCAAGCGAAAGCAATCTCTTTTTTCTCATATCTTAAAGTTTTTTACCTTCCAACATTCGGATCAAATCCGATAACATAATAGGTAATGAACACCCAGAAAGCAACTTGTACTAGTGTTATAGGTATTTTAGTGATCCATTGAGGAAGAGAAAATGCCCATGCAGGATAGAATAAGAGGTCTCTTTGCTTGTAAAAAACTGGAAGCTTAGCAATGGTCATTGAAATCTCTGACATGCTACTGAACATGATGAAAATAACAGAGAAGAATAAAGCACCAGCATAAATTCCTCCATCAGTTACCGAGTCTCGGTGCATCTCGGTGCGGAGGAAGAGTGTCATTGCAATTATTGCCACTATTATTATCTACAAGGAAAAGTAAAAACATCACAATCCTGCATATGCATTTTAGAGGTATATAAGTAACCATTTTTCTATACTTACTTGAGTGATCCTGAATATATAGACAAATGAGTTCCTTTTCATGAGCAAGATCTCTCTGGAGAAACAGGCTTTAAGCAGCTCCATGCTTCCAACTCCATACTTTTGAGTTGCCAAAGCTGCTGGGTGGTTCTTGGACTTATCATATGGAGTTGAAAGCTCATTTGCAAGACTCCTTCCAGCATGAAATTGCTGAAAAGCCCGAGAAAATTCCTTGACAGTGACAAAACTGTAAGGCACTTCATTACGCGCCCAGTACTGCTGTTGATCTTTCCTTGATGTTACCTGCAAATGAATTGTGAATCTTAAACATTAAGTATTTACCTCAGAATTGATATAACAAAGACAAAAACATCAATTTTCTCATGCTTCTGCCTGCCTCTTGCAGGAAGTCAGCCACTCCTTTTCTTTCAGGGCACTTGAAGCCCGCCTGTTCAAAAAACTCAATAACATTTTCACGAGGACCCTGGTATACAATTTGTCCATCAGATAAGAGGATAATGTCATCAAACAGATCATAAGTCTCCGGTGGTGGCTGAAGGAGAGAGACAACAGCTGTTCCACTAAAAGCTTTAATGTATTGCTTTATTGAGTTCACAACATGGAAAGTAGTTGAACTGTCCAAGCCAGTAGATATCTCATCCATGAACAGTGCTTTCAATGGTCCAACCAGCATCTCTCCTGCAATTTCAGTTTGACTTGTTTATAATTGAGATCACAGATAGAGGTTTAAGTACATAAATGTACCAACAGAAGTATCTTACCTGTTGTGACACGCTTCCTTTGTCCGCCAGAGACACCTCTCAACATTTCATTCCCTAGCATAGTATCTGCACAGGTCTCCAGTCCTAAAACCTGTAAAATCAAGGACATAACACAAGGCATATCAATATAGTAAATAACACCATTTTTTCATATGCTCCAGTATATATTGTATCAAGGTACTTTCTTAGTTTCATCACCTTAAGAAAGTAATCTGTAATCACATTGGTCTCCCGACCTTCTGTAACTATTGCCTATACAAGAAATGACACAGTTAGTTGAAAATAAATTTCCATGAAATTCAACAAATATTTTAGATCCTAATTCT
>CANYLF014490871.1:0-16057 GCA_948193215.1 Bocquillonia castaneifolia
TAGGGTTTGTGAGTTAGCCTTGGGTAAAACTCATTGTAAAGGTTGGAGATAGCCTTGTAAATCTCCTTGTTATCCTTGGTGGATAGTGGAACCCCAAATTATGTATTTAGGAGAGTGGATGTAGGACAAGTTGGGTCCGAACCACTATAAACCTTTTGTGTTCTTCTTTTCTTTCTTAATTCATTCTTAAAGTAATTCTTAATTTCTAATTCCGCACCAATTCATCCCCCTCTTGGTTTCTACAGGTACCAATTGACCTAAAAATGAAAAATTATTCTTATTTGATCATGCATTAGAGTTTTAGGGGTTGGCATCTTATATGGATGAGTGTGTATATATATATATATATATATATATATATGTATATATATATATATATATATGTATATATATATATATATATATGTATATATATATATATATATGTATATATATATATATATATGTATATATATATACACACACTAGTTTTTTTTCCTCACGTGCATTGCACGTGGTGCTCGTTATTGATATAATTATGTTATCAAATCTTTTTTATTTTATGTTATCGATTCTTGATTTTCTCTTGAATTTAGGCTTTTGAATCACTCAATTCTAAGTGTTCTAACTCAACTTATAGCTCAACCAATGTGATACACTTTCGAATTGCGAATTTCACATTAAAACTTAATATAAGTATGAATTTAATTTAAATAAATAAATTAATCATTAATTCTACACTAAAATAAACATAAATTAATTTAAGTTAATTACTAAATAGACTTTAAATAATTAGTTCATGGCTACAAGAAATAAAATACCCACACGAAGCAAAAGTATATAATTCATGGTAGAAAAATAAAGCTATTGACTCTTTTATAAAAGTTGCAGATGTCGATTTTATCTTAAATTAGGCTTTTGGAGCATTAAATTTTGAGTCTTCTAGATCAGCTTATGGCCCGTAGAATATGCGGAACTTTCAAGCTAAGAATTTCACATTAAAAATATGAATTTCCTACAATAATTTAATATAAATATAAATTTAATTTAAATAAACTAATTAATCATTAATTCTACTTTAATCATTATCTAAATTGATTACTAAATAGACTTTAAATAGTTGATGGCTTTAAAAAAAAACACTCAAACTACTAAAAAAATAAATTATTCATATATATACCTTCTAAAAAATCCAAACTAATCAAAAAATAAAGAATTCAAGGTTAAAAAAAATATATGCCTTTTTAAGTTTAGGTCTTCAATTTTCAATCGATACTTTAATAATTTGAATGATGGATAAAATTATGAAATTAAATACATTGCTTTTCATGAAGGAAACAAAAAAACCTAACTAATCTTGAATTAATCGTTGAAGCTTTTGAGTTTCTTATCCATCATGAAATTCTTTTAAACTTTCCTGTTTATTTTTTAGAGAGAGAAGAGATATTAATTTTTCAGCATTGGTTTCCACCTATTTATAGTGCATAAACCCTAACTAAGGCTACCCACAGTTCCTAAAATGTTCAAGACTTTTTTTAAATTAATTCTAAATAATAATTCATTGTAAAATTCGGATTTTCCCTAAGACATCACAGAGCGTCTGCATTGCGACTCAATTTTTGGATATCTACAGTCTCCAAACAGGCACAACTTCTACATGAAAGTTGTTGATCTCAATTTCTCTTGAACTTAGACTTTTGAATCACCCAATTTCGAGTTTTCTAGCACAAGTTATGGCCCATTGAAATTGCTACACTGTCAGACTGTGAATTTTACATTAAAAACCTAGACTTCCTATGAAAATTAAATATAAACTCGAATTTAAGTTAAATAAACTAATTAATCACTAATTCTACTCTAATTATAATCTAAATTGATTACTAAATATACTTTAAATAATTAGTTGATGGCTATATAAAAAAAATTCAAACTAATCAAAAGTAAAGAATTCACGGTTAAAAGAATAAAAAAAACTTTTATATACCTTTTTAAGTTTAGGTCTTCAATCGTTGCTTTAATAGTTTGAATGATAGAGAAATTTGTGAAATTAGATTCATTGTTTTTCATGAAGGGAGGAGAAAACATAATTAATCTTGAATTAATCATTGAATTCCTTGAGTTTTCTTATTCACCATGAAATTTTTTAAGCTTTCTTATTTATTTTTAGATAGAGAAAAGAGAGATTAATTTTTCAGTCTTGGTTTCCATATATTTATAGTGCTTAAACCCTAAGGCTGCTCACAAATTCTAGAATGATTAGGATTTATTTTAATTAATTCTAAATAATAATTCCTTCTAAAATTCGGATTTCTCCTAAGACTACAGAGAGCGTCTGACTTGCGACTCAATTTTTGGATATCTATAGTCTCTAAATGGGCATATCTTCTACACAAAAGTTGTAACTCTCAATTTTCTCTTGAATTTAGGCTTTTGAATCACCCAATTCCGAGTTTTCTAGCCCAAGTTATGGCCCGTCAAAGTTGATGCACTGTCAAACTACGAATTTGGTATTAAACATCCGAATTTTCTAAGAAAACACAAATGATTAATATAAATCTAAAATTAATTCGTATAATAAAGTGAAATTTCAATAAATGTATAATTTTATTTATTTTAATCGTAAATATATATATATATTTATAATTTCAATAATTTATAATTTTATGATTAAATTTAACTCAATCCGTATATTATATGGATTTATATATTTTTTTCAATTATTATATTTTTAATATATATTTGAAATTTTAATTATGAATATTTTTAAATACTAATTAGCTAAGGATTTTATTTTTTAATGATAAATAATATATCCTAATTCTAGTTGATTAAGGAATTTCATGTTTGTTATTAATTAATTAACATAATTATTAAATGACCAATTAAACCTTCATTAAAACCTTTTAATAAACTAAATAAAGAAGGGCAAGGGGGTTAATTTGCCTGTTTCCCACCCCTTCCCACTTTTGATAAACTAAATTTCAATGTAGTTTGTTTTGTTTTTATTGGAGGAGTATCTTACACATTTTCTATGATCAAGAAGATGGATGTGCATTAATTCATAATGGGACATTAAAGAACTGAGATTGGATTTTTTTAATGGGACGTTTTGTATGTTTTTTTTAACTATCTCTCACATTAGAAAAAACAATCCGAAAACCAAAACCCTTATAATTGGGACATGAATGAAATGTATTTAACATAGTTATTTGAAATATAAAAGTGTAAAAACATACCTTTATAATTGAAAAGCAAAACCTTTGTAATTGAAAACCAAAACTGAAAATCTTTTTCTTCACTATGACTAATTAAAAAATCAACAGTGATTCTTTATATAGTGAAAATTTTAGTAAAAAGTGGTTTGGAATCCTATAAGTTTATGGATTTGGAATTGTTTATTTTGATATCCAACAATTATATGGATTTGGTTTAATTTCAAAATTTAAATAATTAATGCTAAATTCTAATTGATTTAGGATTTTAGTTTTAATTAAATAAAATAAAATTATTAATTGACCATTTAAACCTTACATATTAAAACCATTTAATAATCTAATTAGTGAAGGGTGAAGGGGTCAATTTGCTTGTTTCCCCCCTTCCTATATATATATATATATATATATATATTGTAAAAACAGCACAGCCCAGCGCTCGTTATTATATGCTAATTTATGCTATTGATTGGTTGATCGTTGGATGTTCTTCATTCTGCTATGTTTCCATATTTATATTGGTCAGAGGTCTCTACATGAAATGGCCAAAACGCAACCGTTGCTCCCATTTGTAATGCAAACAAAATTTTTAAACATGGTCAAATTGTGTCAATTAGTACATTATGTTTTGCATTTAGTGTTAAATATGATAAACCGTGTATTTAATCTGGCATCACATGGTTAAGTGTCATTCTCTCTTCTATTTGACAAGATACGTCAGATTGCTTTGGAACTAAATATATCCTAAACTTTCATATTATTTTCAAATATATTTCAAACTTCTTGTTTAGTTTCAAATTTAGCCAATTTTATTTTACGTGTTTTGCCAACTAGGAGAAACAGTAAAACGTAAGGATGATATTCAGATAAAACACACGCCTAACTATATTTAAGACTAAACGCAAAGTATAAGGTACTAATTGGCACAATTTAAAGTTGTGACTATATTTGAAAAATTGATCAAAGTTCGAACTATATTAAGCTATTAGGCCTATTTATAATCTATCTCATCTATGAACTTTCACATATATATTACATCTTTTACTTACCTGTAAACTTTTTATATACTACCTATTTAAATCTTAAACTATTAAATTAATTAGTTATTAAATCATATTTATTAATTTAACATAAAAATATGTTATCAATAAAAATTTATAGGTGAAATAGGTTACAAATAAAAATTAATAAGTGAAACAGGTAACAATAAAAAGTCATAGATGTCAAGAGTTAAAACGTACATGTTAATAGGTGAAATTATGTATTTGGTCATTAAATTAAACTTATTGATTCAGTATGAAAAATTGAAAATATATAATAAATAAAAATTTATAGGTGAAATAGGTTATAAATAAAATTTTATAGGTGAAATAGATAAAAATAAAAAATCATAGATTTTAAGGGTTAAAATATACAAGTTGATGGGTGAAATTATGTATTTGGTGAACTCCTTTTATTCTCTTTCATTCTCTCGTTGACCAAATTAAGCTCCCCCACGCACAATTTATAATTAATTAATGTATATCAATTTATAATTAATTAATGTATATCATTTGCTAGACTGCTTTTGTTTTTATGGACTGATGGAAAATTGAAGAGTATCATCCATGGATATGTGAAGTTTATAACACATCAATAATGGCAGCCTTCATGTGATTGCTATATATTTTTGCATCTCTTATGGCACGTTTGGTTTGCATTCAAATGGAATTGGAATTGGATTCCTAAACCATTATTAGCTTTGGTAGGTTAAAGAGGTCCATGGGTTTAAGCAGATTGCATTTGATATCAACCAGAGTCACAATAACAAGCAGCCTCTCTTTAATCATGAAACCCTCCAATAACGTCTCTAAGTCTTATTTAATTGAAAATTTCAATGAACGTTGGAACAAAAAAATAAGATGTTATGCAATATTAATTCATCAATGTTGAGACTGCAATGATAATGTTACTGAAAGAAATTACTGGATGGCTTTTTTTCTTGAGTTAAATGAAAGTAAATTGCTTGTTGAAACTTCTTGCGATGGGCGTTCAATGCGGTTTAATGGTCTGATCGATTGATTGCTTCCCTTTGAGCTAAATTGGATTGAAGTCGTAACAGTGTTAATTCTAGTGGGTTAATTATTTCAAGACTGAATTTTACTGAAATTATAAAATGGTAACCGAATTTCAATTTGCAACTTTTTGATATCTAAACATTAATTTTATTACATCCGATAGGTATCCTACCGATTTTAACTGAAGTGGACATCTGAGAAAGACTGGTAGGGTACCCGTCAGATGTAACAAAATTAATGTTTGTTACCATTTTATAATTTCAGTGACCCTTGAAATAATTAACCATAATTCTAGTGTTAGCTTAATGTCATATGTCATACATTTTCAAGAGTTTGATGTCTTGAGTGAGAACTTTCTTTTATTAAGGTCATAAGTGAGATTTCCGATATGGTTGATAGCATAATTGAGTCTTTTACCTTTAGATTTTTTATTTTATTATAATAATTAAAAATACTTATCACATTATAAGTAATACAAATTTAAAATAAATATTTTTTAGTCTCTAATTTTTTTTAGTTGGTCTTCATTACAATGTAGAGTGCTTTAGTTAGTTTTCATTCAGTGTACTATGGATGAATCCATGTGCATGCAAGTAGGCCTAGAGCTATTTTTTGTGCTTGATGCTACTATACATATTCCCGTGAAATAAACTGGTGGAACTATCTGATTCCTCCAGTTGGACTGGAATCTTTGATATTTTGTGTATGTGGGTTCCAAATTCATCCTAACCTATGATTATCATATTCAGTCCGACCGTGACTCGCGACCTGAAACATGAATCAGATTGGGTCACTGATTGATTCAGATAAATCCACTTGACTCCCCTGGTTTTTTAGTGATTCGATTGATCTGATTTGGTTTTTTAGTGACCCAATCATTGATCCGCCCAATATTTAAAATTACTTTAATAAAGTTTAAATTTAGGTTGCTAAATTCATTTTTAAGGTATTTAATACCTAACTAATCAAAATTTTTTAATTATTTTTATTTACTATATTTAATTTTTTTTTTTTATGAAAAAAGATATTATTAAAGAAAAAAGGAAAGAAAAAACTTAAAGGAAAGGAAACAAAAAGGGTTACTAATAATATCATCACAAGAGAAAGTGATGTCTTTGAACTTACATTTAATGAGAAAGAAAGTTAAGTATAGTGAGCTATATAAGATGTCTTTTGTACAAAATTATTTTTCAAAAATTTTTCTATTTCTTTGCTTTCAAATTTCCCATTCTAGAATCATCCATAGTGTGGTACAGAATGCATGTTGCTGAGTTCCTTTATGAGCAGTAGATTAGAAGGTGGTCTTGTGTCTCTGTATTATGGCAAAAACAACAGCTGATTTCCATGGGTATATGGAATGTAGAGTTCAGAAGGTGCCTAGTGGGCAGCCTTTGATGAAGGGTGGTCCAGCAGAAGAATTTAATTTTTAGTAGTGCAACTGACTTTCAGCATAGGTGAAAAAATTGGGGGGGGGGGGGTTGGGGTTTGATCGCCTTCTAGAGGAGATAGCTCTGGTGAAGGAGCTAACCGAGTATTTCCCATCTTTTGAGTGTAACCAAGAAAACTTATCATCAACAGATCCGAAAGAAATAGATGCTAGAAGGTGTCGTAAAGAATGAAGTTCTTCCATTGATGTAGGACGAAGTCGACGTTGTCAAGCTGGTCGACCTGAGTGTTGCAATATTAGTGGGGTGGCATGAGAAACAACTGAACCCAGAGTGTTGGACATAGAGTGGAGTTGAATGAACCGGTTGTTGAAAGGTGTATCTCCAGTCCAAATGTCATTCCAGAAAGACAATTTATTACCATTTCCCATAATGCATCTGCTTGAGGTCTTGAAGAATGAAAAGAAATCTGAATTGTCGACGTAGACTTGTTTAATTCCTCTCCAAATTGGTGACAAAAATCGATTATCTGTTTTAGATAGACCAAAAACAGAATCAAAGGCATTGAGAGCTTTTATTGTTTTAAACCACAGAGAACATTGGTCAGAGATCATAAGGTGCCAAAGCCATTTGAAGAGAACAATCTATTAATTATTATTTTTACTTATCAATTTTAATATATTATTTACGTTTCTAATAATTTATAAACCTATCTATATAACTAAAATTATAAAAGGAAAACATTTACAAAGGTTAAAATATATTTTTAATAAAAATATACTCTATAGTATTAACATATAACTGTAAACATTTAAATATATTTTTATATATATTAAAACATAATATATAAATATTAAAAATATATTTTATATTTCACTACAATGTGTAGTAATAGCTGCGAATCTTTACTGTGATTTTTAATATAGTAGCTAATATGTAATAATAGCTACGACTTATAGTTGTCCAAAAACTTTTATTGATGCATATCATCATGGAAAAAGCTTTATTTTTGTTTCAATATAAAAATATCATAGCAATAAGTATGTTATCGTTAACTATAGAATTTTCCTATTGTGGCTAAAACATAATATAATTAATAAACGGGTTTTATTCTATATGATTTAGTGGTTTTTAATTCAATTCCTTACAAATTTGAGTGGTTTTATTATTTAATTTGTTATTTATTGTTAATTTACAAAATTAAGGGGAATTTGAGTAATTTAGAGCATAAATGGTGCAATTCCCTTATCTTTGCATCATACAAGTGTCAATCTAATTTCTTTATGATTCTTATGTTTTTAAAGGTGATTTATACTTGTTTTGGTGTGAAATCATTGTAGGTATGGTCGTGTGAGGGTTTAGAAGATAAAAGCAACACTTGAGGTTTAGAGTGTCAAGGAACTAGTTTGCGGTTTCGCGAATCGGCCAACTTTGGAAGCTTAAAGCATTCAATGTGGAAAGAGTATTGAAGTTAAAGTTTCTAGATCATAAGGTGTTGAATTTACTTTCATTTTCAAAAAGAATCAGGTCAATTGGTGCTAGAACGAAGGAGATGTAAGCTAAACACAAGGAAGTGCTTCGAAAGCTGTATCAAATGTAGCACTGAAATGTTAGGGGCATGTTGGGTAAGATGATGACGGCATTAGAAAACTGTCAAAACATAGAAATTAAAGTAGACATCAAGAACCGTCCAGTAAAAATATCTTAATGATGCCTATAATCGAATTTTTTAGTTCAACTAATGATCGACGAGCTAGGTTCAAAACTTTTGCATTAGTGATATATGGAGTAGTAATCCCAAGTGAATCAGATATTATGGATGAGAATGTTATAAGACTCTTCAAAGAGATCAATTATGGAGTGGACCCAGTGATGCCTATAGTAGCAGAAACTTTCAGGTCGTTAAGCCAGTGTAGGAACTTGGAGACTGAAAGGTTTAAAGGGTGTGCTCCATTGTTGATGATATGGGCATTAAATCATCTTAAGTGTCCAGAGATATTTGGATACAAAAGGCCAAATTACATAGCATGTTACTCGAAATTAAAGAGTTGTGTAACAGAGTTTATAAGGCAAGTTGTCACCACCAAAGAAAGAATGGGTGAAGATCTTAAGCCAAATAATCGAAGAAGATATTGAATGGCTATGCCCTCAACGACATAATTAAAAAGTGATTCATGCATGCAGGACATTTGCATGGGTCACATTATTGGGACCATGGGGGTACATCATACACACTAAATATATTTAGAAGACAGGTGGAGAATTTACAATTTATTCCTCAAACAGCTGGTTTGGATGAGAGGAATTTCTCTTTTAATGACCCAAATGCTGCGACAAAAGTGAAATAGATAGTGTAAGCTTGGAAAAGGGTGAAAGTAGTAAGGAGTGGAGTATAAGGTTTTGGAACAACTCCTGGATATGCTTTGTGGAACCTTCAAAGTGGAAAGGGTATTGTACCCTTTAATCTTGAACCAAGGGATGCGTGATGTACTAGTGGATCCTCAAAGAAAAGAAGGTAGTGAGAAGATAAATTCAAACAAGAAAATGACTTATTGAAAGCTGAATTGGAGAAATCCACTGAGCAACTGGACCAATGTAAAAGGGTAAAAAGATCCAGAGAAGCTATTGTAGATGCCTTGACAGCTGAATCAACATAACAATGTGAAAGGATTGCAATGCTCGAAGAGTATATTCAGCAGTACAAAAAGGAGATCTGCCAAGCCAAGATAATAAGTGAAGAACTGCAGAATGAAAAAGAAAACTTGCAAAACCATTTATGGGTTAACAAGGAAAGCTACTTTAATTTGTATGAAGATTGGAAGCTAAAGAAGGGACAAATTGAAAATGCAACCTATCAACTGAGGAAATTAGCTCAAAAGGCTAGGGATATGTCATATGTCAAAGCAAGTAGATAATTTGAGGAATCTCTATGTACCATCTGGCCCTATACGACAAGATCTATCAAGTTTCCTCAAAGAGTTACATCATCAAGAGTTGACCTTCTATGGGTGATTTGTGCAACCTAATGATGAGAAACGCTGAAGTATCCATAATATAGTTAAAATAACTAGTGTGTTTCATTGTAATAACTAAGTGTGTTTCATTGTAATAACTAAGTGTGCGTTGTGTATCCTTTGTGTTTTTCCATGAAAAACTCATGTTTCAATGTTGTTTTTGAAATAAAAGTATACTGTTTTATTCTATTTTCTTAAAAGGTATCCAAAAGAGCTCAACGCTCAAAAGCACCAATTCCATCTCATCCCTACCGAACTCGTTATAGAAATCGCCTGATGGATCACTCCAATATGGATGAAATGAGGCAAGAAATTAACAACTTAAAAGAATGATTGTCAGGAATGTCTGAAATTAAAGATCAAGTATCTCAGCTACTAGAACTAATTAAAGAAAAAAAGGATACTTGAAGCACTTTCGTCAAATGATAACACTAATGTAAGGGTTCATACCACTCAAACTAATGAAATCGCAGGAAGGGTTGAAACCCTAGGAGTCAATCTTTAGAGAACTCCTCAGTTCAGTCAATCACAAGATGAGGAAATACACGTGGTTCTAAATTTAGATGATCCCAAAGTCTAAAGCGACCTTTGAGGATCCACCGTGAGTACGGTTGTCCTTGAAAAGATAGAACTTCTAGTAGCTGAGATAATTGATCTTTAATTTCAAGCATTCCTAACAATCATTCTTTTAAGTTGTTTATTTCTTGCCTCATTTCATCCATAGTGGAGTGATCCATCAGGCGGATTCTATAATGAGTTTTGTAGGGATAAGATGGAATTGGTGCTTTTGAGCGTTGAACTATTTTGGATACCTTTTAAGAAAATAGAATAAAACATTATACTTTTATTTCCAACATTAAAACATGAGTTTTTCATGGAAAAACATGAAGGATGCACGACGTACACAATTCATTTTAACACACTTAGTTATTACAACGAAACACATTAGTTATTTTAACTATATTATGGATACTTCGGCGTTTCTCATCATTAGGTTACACAAATCGCCCATAGAAGGTCAACTCTTGATGATGCAACTCTTCGAGGAAACTTGATAGATCTTGTCCTATGAGGCCAGATGGTATATATCCTCAAATTATCTACTTGCTTTAACATATCCCTAGCCTTTTGAGCCAATTTCCTCAGCTGAGAGGTTGCATTTTCTATTTGTCCATTCGTTAGCTTCCAATCTTCATGCAAATTAAAGTAGCTTTCCTTGTTAACCCATATTCATTCTGTAGTTCTTCACTTGTTATCTTGGCTTGGTAGATCTCCTTTTTGTATGACTGAATATACTCTTTGAGCATTGCAATCCTTTCATGTTGTTGTGTTGATTCAACTGTCAAAGCATCTACATTAGCTTCTCTGGATCTTTTTACCCTTTTACATTGATCTAGTTGATCAGTGGCTTTCTACAATTCAGCTTTCAATAAGTCATTTTTTTCTTTGAATTTATCTTCCCACTGGCTTCTTTTCCTTGAGGATTCACTAGTACATCCCACATCCTTTAGTTCAAGATTAAAGGGTACAAAACCCTTTCCTCTTTGAAGGTGCCACAGAGCATACCCTAGAGTTATTCCAAAATCTTATACACTGCTCCTTACTACTTTCACCCTTTTCCCAGCTTATACTATCTGTTTCACTTTTGTCACATTATTTGGGTCATTATAAGAGAAATTCATCTCATCTAGACCAGCACTTTGAGGTATAAATTGTAAATTCTCCACCTGTCTTCTAAACATATTTAGTGCGTATGATGTACCCCTCCCCATGGTCCCAATAATGGTACCCATGCGAATGTCTTGCATGCATGAATCACTTTTTGATTATGTCATTGAGGGCATAGCCATTCAATATCTTCTTCAGTTATTTAGCTTAAAAACTTCACCCATTCTTTCTTTGGTGGTGATTTTCCAGGTACAACTTGCCTTATAAACTCTATTACAGAATTCTTCAATTTCGAGTAACATGCTGTGTAATTTGGCCTTTTGTATCCAAATATCTCTAGACACTTAAGATGATTTAATGCCCATATCATCAAGAGTGGAGCACACCTTTTAAACCTTTCAGTCTCCAAGTTCCTACACTGGCTTAACAACCTGAAAGTTTCTAGTAGTATAGGCATCACTAGTTCCACTCCATAATTGATCTCCTTGAAGAGTCTTATAACATTCTCATCCAAAACATCTGATTCACTTGGGAATATGAACATTCCACATATCACCAATGCAAAAGCTACGAACTTGGCTCGTTGATCATTAGTTGAACCCACAAATTTGATTAAAGGCTTCATTAAGATATTTTTACAGGACGGTTCCCATGATGGTAAATCTTGTGCTGTCATTCCGATAAGCCTGGCAAGATGCCTGTGGGCTGTTACATCTTTGTTGCCTTAGTGGAAGATTCAATGTTAATTATCTGCCTTTATTCTTCAATCGTGGGACTTAAGTTAATCGTGTTGAAAGTGAAACAATTGTAGATGGGATCCCAGAAGCATAACAAAGCCGAAAGCAATGATTTTGCAATCGGAACATATAATAAATGAGGAATCCACCCATATATTCCTTGAAAATCTAGTCTGTCACTAGTTGGAAAGCTTTCCCAAATGGCTCTCAAGTCAGAGAAATTAACATGCTGCCCAAAGACAACTTCCTTTACTCAATAGCGTTTGAGATTTTTCCTAAAGGGCAAGACATCTCCCTCTCTTTGTTGAAGCACCTCTGATCTTTGTCTCACAATGATCTCCACCTCTATAATTTCTTGATTTGTGGCATCCATCTTTTATAATGACAAGAAAAGCTGAAATCCATAATTTTTTTTTATAATAACACCAACAAGTAAAAAAAAATTAGACTTATTTGTTTTTAAAAAATGATGCAAAGTATGTCGTGCAAATTGTGCAAAACACATTAATCACATTTATTTCAACTTAGGAAATACACTAAAAAATTATCCAATGCTAAAGAAACTTTATTAGGATTTACTCGTGAATGTGTGCCTTCATTTCTCTTATATCGCTGGATGAAGGGTAATATGGTGGGTAAAAGATTTGGTTAACTCTAAAAGCGTCCCATACTAAAGCGTATAATGCTGACATCCATGATGGACTAGCCAAAATACTCTTTAGTATGAGTGAAAACTTTCACGTACTGCTCTAGGTTTACTATAGAGGTACCGCTACTTGTTTTCCTTCTATCCTAAGAAGGGTAATAGATCAACCTAGATCAGTTTGTGCATGTGTGCGTATTTGAGTATGCAAATTAAATGTACGCAATAAATATTTATAAACACAACAAAATGAGCTTGACCCTAAATTACAAGTATACTTATAATTCAATTCCCTGGTGGAGTCGCCAGCTATCATGACTGGCCTGTGATGGGGGTGAGGGGTGCCCGGACACTCTAAGGAGTTTTGGAAACTAATGAAGTATTAAAGATAAGGAGACGCAACCAATCCATTTAAGTGGGATTGGAACACCTTGATTGACTGATCTGCGTAAAATTGGGTTCAGGGTTGGTTACATGTAAAGAAAGTATTAGCACCCTTAGAACGCCCAAAATTGATACTCTAGTTGTGTTTATTTTATTTTTACATTTTATTTAGCATACTTATATCATTATTACTTATAGATAGGAGGTGTAAATTAATAATTAGAATTTTATATCTTACTCAATATATTTTGGTTATTTATTAGGAAAATTTATATATGGATTTCATATTTTTTTTTTTACTTATCTCACTCCAGGAAATGAATATTTAGCCTTACTCCAAGCGTACAATTATTGGCTATTTTATTATGCGCATTCGCGCTTTTATCAGATTATAATAAAGTAATATTAATAAGATGGATAAATAATATAGTATGATATTTTGAATATAAGCACGGTTGAAATCTTTAAAAAAATATAGGAAACTCTATGTATTTATTAAATAAATAAGACTCTCCTTTAAGTATCTCATTGCTGACTCTGGTCCCGAATATACTAGCTAGTATTAGAGTTAAAAACAATTTCAGACTTGTCAAAATTCACCCTTTGTCCCGATGCTTCCTTAAAGTTTTGAATAGTAGCTTTTAGAGTTAAACAATTCTGCATTGTAGCACCAGTAAAAATGACACTATCATTTGCAAAGGATAAGTGGCTCAAAAGTGGACCATGTCTACTACATCTTCTTCCTGTCAGCATTTTTATTGTAATGGCCCTTCCGATAAGAGCTGAAAGTCCCACTGCACATATCATAAATAAGTATGGGGAAAGTGGATCCCCTTGTCTCAGTCCCTTAAGAATGAGAAGCTCTAAATCTGGATGTGCATCCAATTTCTCCCTAAAATTCTTGATTGTCCATGGTGGACTAATTGAAATTGGTGATGCCATAAGAAGAAAACCTAAAGCACTCATCCATTTGTGCTCTTGTTATAGACATCTCCTTCCCAGACATCTTGAATGTGATACCATAGACACCCAAATCTCCCCCAAGTTTCTTTTGTACCTTTAGAGAAGAGAGAAACTCAAGAGTGAGATTTTGTAGATGGGGTAAGTTGGTCTTGCAAACTTTGTAAAGGATAGATCCTCCAATAATTGATTAACTTCATCCCTTATACCCAACATAGCAACTGAGGCGTTCCCAATAACTCTAGTCTTCATAAATTCCCTTGATAGGCATTTAACCTTCTCCACATCATTTAAGGTGGCAATCATTTGTTCAATGTTGCTCAAACGAGGAGGTGAATGTTGTTGTTGTTGAGCCGTCTGAGAACGAGTTTGGGGTGAGGCTGTTGGTTCTTAAATGGTAATACCTGTTCTAGTTCTTTTAGGGAATGGAGAAGGAGGTGGTGTGGTTTCTCTAGCCTTTCCTTTTCCTTTTTCTGCTCTAGTCTTTTTGCCCATTGTATATGAATGCAGTAAACAGAAAATGCAAGAGAAAATTAAAGTTCAAGGTACTAAAGAGTGGAGGGTAGAAGAGAAAAATGTCATAAAACCTTGAAATCAATTAGAAAAGGTTGTAAACTCATTTACATATGCATGATGGGTATTTATAGACATGTTAGAACCCTTGTAACATCCAAAAATTCAAAAAAATTGAAAAACTAGCCGTTTTCCAACGGCTATGAATGGCTACATTTTTTTTTTCTTGGAAACTGTTAAGCTCGCGGGCGCGATTTGGAGAAAGACCAAGGATCGCGGGCGCGATTAACAGAACGGTCAAAATTTTGGAAAACTTTCAAATATCGAGAGCGCGATTATGGAAATTCCGGCTGCGATTTTGGTGGTAAAAAATTTTGAAAACTTTGAATTTTCTGTTTCGAATGTCATGGGGCGATATGGAAATCGCGTCCGCGATATAAGAAAAAGAGAATTTTTAAAAGAAAATCTTTCGTTGATCGCGGGGGCGATTTGGGAATCGTGTCCACGATTGAAGAAATAGAAAGTTTTTGAAAATCATTGATTTTTGGTCGCGGGAGCAATTTGGAAATCGCGTCCACGATTTAAACCACAGAAATAAAATAAAAATTTTGTTTTGGTCGCGGGGGCGATCATGAGATTACGTCCGCGATTTATAGGTCCAAAACGATTTTTGTTTTAAATCAAGTTTTCAATCAAATTTTGAGTTTTTAGAGAGTTCCAAACTTGGTATATGACTTAAATTCAATCCTTAGAATAAATAATAAGCATATTTAAGGACTTCAATTAGGTCTATGCATATGTAAAATGAAATTTTTCATTAAAAATAATGAAAATCATAGGGTGAATCCATCAAACATCCCTAATTCTCTCTTAATAAAGTTCATGCGTTCTTTATTTAGAGGTTTTGTAAAAATATTGGCTAATTGGTTAGTTGTATCAATAAATTCCAATACAACATCACCTTTTTTGCACTGATCTCTTAAAAAATGATGTCTAATATCTATGTGCTTACTCCTAGAATGTTGAATTGGGTTCTTTGAAAGATTTATTGTACTAGTATTATCACATTTAATTTGATGGGAATGTGATCAATAGATACTCCATAATCTTTCAATTATTGTTTCATCCACAAAACTTGTGATCCACAACAACCCGCCGCTACATATTCAGTTTCAGCGGTTGACAAAGCAACACTTACTTATTTCTTAGAACACCAAGAAACCAAGCAATTACCAAGTAGTTGATAAGTACTGGAGGTACGTTTTCTATCCATCAAGCTACCGACATAATCCGAATCCGAGTATGCAATAAGATCAATGGAAACATTCTTAGGATACCATAGTCCTAAATGCATTATGCCATGCAGATATTTTAAAATTCTTTTAACGGCATGCAAATGTGATTCTTTAGGACATGCTTGAAAACGAGCACATAAACATGTAGCAAACATAATATCAGGTCTAGATGAAGTTAAATAGAGAAGTGAGCCGATCATACCTCTATAT
>CANYLF014491156.1:0-15372 GCA_948193215.1 Bocquillonia castaneifolia
TTAATATTTTATTGAGTATTTGATGAGAAAAAAAATATAAAATTGTTGTTTCATTTTTTATATATATTTTAATATGGTAATTTTTAAAATATAAAATTTAATGGAATGAATTTTTTTATAAAAAAAATCCCCGTTCCCCGCAAGGATCCCTGATACCCGATGGGGATGGGGATGGTAAAAGAATTTTTATCCCCGACGGGGATGGGGATGGGGATGGGGATGGGGATGGTAGTAAAGTGTGGGGAACGAGGATGGGGATGGTAATAGGGATCCCCGCAATTACCATCCCCGTTGCCATCCCTAATAGAAGAGCTGGTCGACCCCAAGGATGTTGCTGTAATTTCTGAGTTAGATGAGTTCATAAAGAGCTCTTTAGGTGATTTATTTTATGAAACTGATGTAATAACGTCTGATTTGTTTGAGGATGATTCTATTTTTCTTTCTAAGGTCAATGATATGAACACCAATTTCGCTTACTTGTGTGATGTTTTACCTGATGGCACTGTGCATTGCCTAGATCATACCATAAGCATTTTTGACATTAATTCTGTGCAAACAAATTCTATTAATATTAGCACAAAAGAACACCTAAAGGAAATAACTCTTTCATTTGATATTACTGCTAATGAGAGAGAAAAATTTGAAAAAATATTAAATAAAAGAAAAGGTGTATTTACATGGACCTGTGATGACATGACAGGTATTGATAGGATGATCGTTGAACATCGTATCCCCATAGATCCCACCAAGAAGCTGGTCAAATAGAAGCTTCAAAGACTCAGACCAGAATGGACCAAGCTGATTAAAGAGTAAGTTGAAAAATAGATCAAGGCTAGATTCTTGGAAGTTGTCACCTACCCAGAATGGTTAGCCAATATAGTTCTAGTTGCCAAGAAGGATGGAAGAGTCAGGATGTGTGTAGACTACAAGGATTTGAATAAAGCGTCGCCAAAGGATGATTTCCCCTACCTCATATTGATGTTTTGATTGATAGTGCAGCTGCAAGCGCCATATATTCGTTTACGGATGGCTTCGCTGGCTACAACTAGATAATGATGGCACTAGTAAACAAGATTAAGATAGCCTTTATTATAGAATGGGGTGTTTACCACTATAAGTTCATGCCTTTTGGACTCAAGAATGCGGGGGCCATGTACCAAAGGATGGCCACAATATTATTCCATGATATTATGTACAAGGAGATCGAAGTGTATGTAGATGACATGATGGTCAAGTCAGTAACTAGGGAAGATCATTTTGAATCCTTAGACCGATTCTTGGCATGAGTTGAGAAGTATAACCTCAGGCTTAACCCAAAGAAATGTATTTTTGGAGTAACCTCTGGAAAACTCTTGGGACATATTGTAAGCCAGAAAGGGATTGAGGTGGATCCAGACAAGGTAAAAGCCATTCAAGAGATGCCAGTTCCGAAGACTGAGAAAGAGGTCAAAGGATTCCTGGGGAAGATTCAGTACATCAGTAGGTTCATCTCTAAATTAACTATGATCTGCAAGCCCATTTTCAAGCTACTCAGAAAGGGTCAAAAGAGTGAATGGGATGATCGATGTTAGAAAGCATTTGACACGATCAAGCAGTATTTAATGAATCCACATGTCCTTCAACCTCCCAGGGCAGGGAGACCATTAATACTATACTTGGCCTTGGAAGATGATGCTATAGGAGTGATGATTGCTCAAGAAAATGAAGATGGAATAGAACATGCTATCTACTACCCTAGTAGGAAGTTGCTATCTCATGAAGTGAAATATGACATTGTTCAGAAGACTTGTTTGGTAGTAATATGGATGACACAGAAGTTAAGGCATTATTATCAGTCTTATCAAGTTCAAGCTGTGGAAAAAGTTGAACCGCTACGGTACCTGTATGAAGCACCAGTGTTAATAGGGAAGCTCACTAGGTGGCTGGTATTGCTGACTGAATTTGACATACAGTACTTGACCAAGAAGACCATCAAGGGGAGAGTAGTAACAGAGTTTCTGGCTCTTAATTCATTAGAAGGGCAAGAAACATGGGAGTATGAGTTCCCAGATGAGTCACTTAACCTATTAGAGGCGGACAGATGGAAGCTATACTTTGATGGAGCAGTGAACCACAAAGGAGCTATAGTGGGGGCAATTCTAATCACGTCTAAAGGAGAGAGTACTCCTTTGGCTAAGAAGTTAGATTTCAAAGTCACTAATAACATGGCTGAATATGAAGCATGTGTCATTGGGATGGAAGCAGCCATTGCGGTAGGAGTTAGGAACCTCATAGTGTATGGAGACTCGATGCTCATCATTAATCAAACTTTAGAAAACTGGGAAGTAAAAGATGAGAAACTAAAGCCTTATGCAGAGTACATTCAGATGCTCACCCTGAGTATTTCTAATTGTACCTTTGCACATCTGCCAAGGGAGGAAAATCAGATGGCATACGCATTAGCAACTTTGGCATCCATGTGGGACAACCCTAAAGATGTAGCTATGAAACCTCTAGTAATGTGCAGAGGTAGAATCCCTTGCTACCAAGGAGAACGGGTAATGATTGTGAATGGACCTAAGGAGAAGCCATAGTTTTATGAAATTCTGAAATTCCTTGGGAAGAGGGAATATCAATAAGGAGCTGATGGGAAGCAAAAACATGCCTTAAGGGTTAGTTTAAGAAGCTACACTTACCATGAGGGGTTACTCTATAGGAGGGCTCTAAATGGAATACTACTTCGATGTCTGGATCAATATGAAGCGGAAAAAGTCATGAAGGAGATTCATGCAGGAGTATGTGGACCCCACATGAATGGACATACTTTAGCAAAGAAGATAGTTCGACAAGGATTCTACTGGGATAAAATGGATAGAGATTGCATCCACCTAGTCAGAAAGTGTCATGAATGTCAGTTACATGGGAATAAGATACATTTGCCTCCAATCGAGCTTCACAATTTCACATCTCCATAGCCGTTTTCTGCTTGGGGGATAGACATCATTGGTGAGATAAGGCCAACAACTTCCAATGGCCATAAGTACATTATAGTGGCCATTGAATACTTTTTAAGGTATGTCGAAGCCATCTCACTACCAACGATCACAGCAAAGGGTATGGCTGAATTTATCAATAAGAAGCTCATCAACCGGTTTGGAAAACCGCATCACATCATTTCAAACAATGGTGTCCAATTCCAGGGAGAGACTGCACATCTGCTAAAAGAGGAAAGGATTGAGCATCACAAGTCCTCGCCCTATAGGCCATAAGCTAATGGGGCAGTTGAAGTAGCTAATAAGACTATTAAGAAAAACCTGGCCAAAATGGTGAAGACCTACAAGGATTGGGTAGATAAACTACCTTTTGCAGTCATGGGTTATAACACCACCATACGAAGTGAAACAAGGGAAACGCTGTATTCATTAGTGTTTAGAGGTGAAGCAATAATGACAGTTGAATCCTAGGTTCAATCATTGAGAGGTGTACTAGAAGCTCAAATTCTTGAAGCATAGTGGGCTGAAGCAAGGTATAAGCAGTTGTTGTCTTTATAGGAAAGAAGGAAGAAAGCTCTCCATCATACGCAAGTGTATCAGCAGAGAATAGCAAGGGCTTTCAATAAAGGAGTCAGAGTCAGGCCAATCAAAGAATGAGATTGGGTATTGAAGCAGGCCAGACCCATCACATTTGATCCTCGAGGGAAGTTCAAGCCAAATTGGGAAGGTCCATATCTGGTCAAGAAGATCATGTCTAAGGGAGCTGTGAAGATTTCAGATCTAGAAGGGAACAAGTTCGAGCAACCCATAAACATAGATCGTCTAAAAAAAATACTACCTTTAGAAAGATATGTGAAAATAAGAAATCCCGATGAGTTGAAAACCTACTTGGGTGGCTCATGCAAAATAAGGGAGCCCGCTAGAGTGAAAACCTTGTAAAAAGGAATTCTAGGCAAAAATTAGGGCTAAAAGCCCTGATAGGGTGAAAACGTCATAAAGAGGCGGTCTAGGCAAAAATTAAGGCAATGAGAGAAAAAAGTAAGGAAGCAGTAATATCAAATGTAAAATCTAAAGTATGCTTATTATGCTAAAATTAATAAAATGAACCCTTTTGCAAAAGAAAAGTGTCAAACTTTCTTATAGTGCTTGATTCTGTGTCTGCATAACTAAAAGCTAAAACATTGGATGAATAAATGAAATGGTTATGAGACCTAATGCTTCTTATGTTTCTTTAGCCACTTGATATTATCAAAGCTTGCATTCCTTTCCTTCCTTTCATCCTCTCTTGCTCTTTTTGCATTATTTCTGATACTTGTAATATACAATTCAGTACCCTTACCTTCATCATCAGATAGCTCAGCCTGTAAATAAAGCCATGCCATGAAATCCACATCTACAAAAGATATGAATAGGTCAACAGTAACACTTACTAGATCAACCCAAGCCTTGTATTCATCATCAATAGTTGGTCCTTGGGTGAAGCTCAAATTCCTTGCAAAAGATCTACTAGTCCAACGAGAACAGATCTCCCTCAAGAAGAATGGGGTAACAACATAAAGAGTGAAAGATGGAACAGGACGCAATATTCCTTGAGCCCTGCCATACTGCCTACAGACTCTGGATGGAGTATAAAAGGCTATAGTACCAAAGCTAGCAATCTGCACACGGTTATCTATCACAGAGGAAGTGACAAAGCTTAATTTCCACCATGGACAATGCCAGCAAATCAGCTCTTCACTTCTGGATAGGAGAAAGTTGGTCCAACCTCCAGAAATCTCTTATGTAGCACGTCCAGCCTTGGATAGCACATGTCCTCTAGCTTGAAACTGTCGAGGCCTGTAAGTTGTAGGGTTCGCTCGAGGCATCAATACGCCTAGCTTTTCCTTCAACCAGATCTGGTTAGAGAGGTGTCGGAATGAATTAGTCAGGACCAATAGAAGGGAACATAGAAGAAAGATAAGGAATGCATACCTAAAGGAGTAATGGGCTGCCTTGAAGGCGTTGAGTATGCTTGATGGAGTCTAGGCCGACAATGGTTTCAGCCAAGATGATAGGGAAGGGGTTATGACCACTCTCAACCTCTTCTAGAACATGAGCAATCTAGAAATTACCTCTGCCTTCAGTGGAAACTAGTAAGAATTGGGCATAAAGGCAGAAGCTAGTGATCCTTTGCCAAGACCTGCTATTCTTTGGCTTAGAAATCCCTAGTTCCAATAGGGGTTGAGTCAGGAGAGATTGATCTTCAATACATGGAAGTATCTGACTTAGGGTTAGTCCAAAGAAACCAGCTAGAGATTCTAGAGTTTGATTATAAGCAAGGGGCAATGCTATGGGAGCATTAGAATGATGCAGCTTATTAAGGATGCCTTCGAATTCTTCAAACAGGGGGCATAGTTCAACTCTGTTGAAGTGGAAGACATGATGTTTGATACTCCAACATTCTAAAGCTTCATGGAAGAGTTTGATGTCAAATGTGAAATTTAGGAAAGCTCTAAACTCTACTAGGTGGTATTGGTATGAGGAATTCCAAGTTGCTGTTTCCATGCTTCCTAGATATTTTCTAAGAGTGTTTGCAGACTTTCAGAACATCTTTGAACTTCTGAAAAGGGTGTTTGATGATTTCTAATGATTTAAAGCTGCCCTAGAAGGTTCTATTTATAAACCATGAAGTCTGGGGAAGTCCTAGTTCAAAAAGGAGTCCAGATAGAGTGAAAAATCACAGAGAAAAGCCCAGGAGATGAAGGACTGGCGTTACTGACCAACGCCAGTTGAAGAGTGGCATTACCACCAAACACCTGTCCCTAAGTGGCATTGGTGGTCAACGCCTCTCCTGAGTGGCGTTTGGCCTGAGCTCGATTCCTTTCGGCAATTCGACGATCGATGAAAATTTTTGGAGTTCTAGGAGTATTCCATGCACAATATTGCATACATACATGATTAGAAATCATAAAAAGACAATACATGCATACATAAATCCATAAAATCATGTGCATAACAAAAAGCATTAGCTAGAAAGTTCGCATGCATTCACTAATAGCAGTATAGGAAACATACATACATACAAATGTAATGTTGGACAATCATGCATACATCCACATATTTGTATCAAGTGTATAAAATACAGGTACATGTTAATGTTTGAGAAATAAAAACAAGTTCAAATACAAAAAAAAGGACATCTACTCATCCTCCTCAGACTCCTCAGAGTCCTCCTCATCACTACCGGCTGGCTGACTCTCAGTCTCACCGCTAGTGTGCTGCTCACTAATCTAAGGTCCACTAGCTCCTTCGACTGGGACATCCAATGCTGCAAGCTGAGACTTCAACTCAGCAACCATCCTACAAGAAAAGTTGTGAGCCTACCTCCATGTATCACAAGTCTCTACCAAATGGGCCTTGCTGGCCTAAAAGTATGAGGATAGTTGTGAGACCTCATCGATAGGAACATGGGTTAATAAAAAGTTAGAATCCAGACGCAGGAGTAAAATGAAGAAAGAATGTCGAGATGACTTACATGAGTACATCCATCTGTATAAGAAATGGAGGGATCAGTTATAGAACGGAAGGTATACTCAACTAGACCAGCAACAGTCCTATGATGAACTGATAGCCCAGAATAATCTATGATATGGCCTGGCAGTTCATCCCCTTGACTGCTGGATGGATAGTGGGATGGACGAGGTCTAGCAGCCGCTGAACTAGGCATGGCTCCTCTAGTGGAAACACGGGTCCTCCTGCTCGACCCAGGGGAAATAGCCGGTCCATGACTTGGGGCATAATCATCATCATCATCAGAGCCTCCAGAATCTCCATCATCCTCGTCCTCATCAGAACTGGAAAAGGTCACAACACCCATAGATATCTGGAAAGAAAAAGTGATGGTGAGTCATGTAACCAAGACATACTGTTATCAGAAAAATGAAGAAAAGGTCACATATTACCTTAGCAAGCATCCTAGCTAACAAAGGTAGAGTTCGAAGGCACCTCACACGCAAGAAAGAAAGGATGGACACTCAAGCCATCAAGAGCTGTAGCTAGGGTATGGTTCGTCAGCTCGTGTCCCTAGAACATATCAATAGGAGGATCACGAGGCATTATACGAAAGCCGGTCATATACTAGCATCGAGTCCTCTCTCCTAGGAATCACATCCTAAGTCCTGGACCCTCTAGGAGAATCCTCAAATCATCCTTGGGCAAGGATGCAATGACATAGCATGACAATCCTTCCATCGGGTCCATCCATCCCCTGTCAAGCTGAAATAGAAAGAACCAAGGTAAGTATTTCAAACTCATGTCAATTACTTTGAACTAACAAGTTTGTTTTCATTTGTTTTACCCTAGAAGCGGTCAACGAGTTAAGGCACACGCGATGACCATTAACATCAGCAGTGTGAATGCACAGTCACTGTAGACCCCAACGTTTAAGGACAGGGAATGTATATCGATGCTCTAGTGGGAAGAATTGGCAAATCAAGCCCAACTCAATAGCCCAGACCTGCAAAGGAAGAGTCAAAAGAGCATAAAGCAAGTAAATCAATCAAGGAAAGCAAGAGCCAAAGTAACTCATTTGAATGGCATGCCAGAAGTTGCAAAACTTTGAAACACCATAAGAAACCCTATCCATGCAAAGGTATAGATAGGCTGAAGTGGGGGAGCCCCAGTCATACCCGTTCATCTGATCAAAATCCCTTAGAATAAGGATGAAATACAAGCTGATGGTAGAGTTTGTATCATAAAAAATAGTGCTATCCAGCAGATACAGAATGAAGACGCTGGCCATCTACTCAAAACTCCAGTCAAACTCTGGCCTATAGCTCGAGAGGTGTCTAGCTAATGCATCAACCTAGAGCTTCTTAGAGCTCTTCCTCCCAGGAACCATGCCTAACATCCGAAAGATATACTCATTCTGAACATCACGATGGACAGAGTATATCCCACCATCCCAGAAGATCTGCTCACCAACACAAGCTAATCCTATAATAATAAAAAAAGAAGTTGGAGATAGAGTATACTCCCCACATGGCAGTTGAAATGTGTGGGTAGTGTCAAACCATCGCTCCATCAATGCCCGCATGGAACGACGATCACATCAGGAGCTCACATGCTCATCCACATTCTCATGAAACATGGAAAGAAGAGGGCCAAATCCAGCCTGAAGTATTAAGGCCTACATGCCAATAGGTAATCCTTTCCAAACTACTCGGACCTTGGAGAAATTTCCATTATAGGTAAAAGTAGTCTCATCCCCCTACAAGGTAAATAGCAGGTATATTTCCTAACTTAGTCATCTAATTTCTTGAATGCATTCTTTATTCCTAATCTTGGAGGCCAACAGAATATTCATCCATACATAATCATATCTAACATTCTTCCATGCATAATTATATTTGACATTCATTCATACATAATTTTATTTGACATTCACTCATGCATAATTGTATTTAATTATTCATTCATATTCATTGTTAAATTGTGTCATTTATTCATACATTATTTTAACAATCATTATAACATCATTTGTACATTAATTATTCACTTAACATCATTTCTGTCATATTTTATCATAATTTGTCCATAAAATGTGTAAATCATGTCTAAATCATTCATAACTTGCATATATTAGTCTATTTTTAAACGTTAAATCATCAAAGCATGCATCGGAGGACTGTTCAAAGTCCGAAATCACTACAGGGACTGAGATTGGGTTCAACGCCAGTCCCAGCAGTGGCATTACCACCAACATCAGTCATATGACCGGCGTTGGAGGCAACGCCACTCATGGCAGTGGCATTGGACCCAGCCCAGTCCCGTTGGCCACCAATTTGGTTTTATTTTGCAGATTTTTAACAAATTTCACAATGCCCATTAAAAATTCATTCAAATTAAACATTTACCAGGTCTCCAATCAAGCCATAGAGGTTGAATCTGGCATTTGACAGTGGAGAAATCCTTCCTCCTCTCTGAATTCCACCAGAATCAGCTTTTAATACCTCTTTTCTAATCTGGAAGAGGCTAATCGGGTTCCTCATGGGTTCTAAGTCTAGATTATCAGCCATATTGCTTTTTGTTTGAAGAGATTTGGTTAAGAAATGAAGAAATGAGAGAGAAATGGATTTTGGGCAAATGAATTGAATTTTCTTTGCAAAAAAAGAGAGCAGCCAGCCACATTTAAAGCCAATTTCACAAATTATCATTTTAGTCCCTGAAGAAAATTTTCAAAGAAGGACAGAAGTTTGGTTTCAAATAGGTCCAAAATAAAAATTAAGGCTTAAGGAGGCCAATTTAAGTCGAATTGGGGGTAAATTTTAGAAGATTAGTAAGAATGATAGTCAATTATAGTCAGAATCACAAAGAATGGCAGAGGATTACAGAAGAAATGACAGACATTACAGAAAATTTCTTTTTTAGAGATCTCTTTTCTTATTCCAAATTTATAATATATTTGGAGTGAGCATGGGCATACAAGTGGTAATTTGATGTCTATAAGATAATTTTCCCCAGTGAGAGTGAAGCTAGAAATATTTTGAGTTTCCTTCCCAGCAGGGTTATTTCAAGCACAATTCTCTCAGATAAGCTTGTATTCCCCAGTGGAGTTATTTTGATTATTATTCAAAGCAAGAAATTCTTTCCCTAAAAGTAGAATAATTTTATTCCCTAATGGAGTTATTCTGACAAAAGAAGAAACACCGTCCGTGGCAGTAAGAATTCAAGTCTCAATAAATAGATATTCCCCAATGGAGCAGCCAGGATAGGATTTCTACATCTGGATAGCATTCCAACCATTAAGCCATGATAGGATTCCTGCATCTAGATAGTATTCCACTTCCCAAGCCAGGATAGGATTCCTGCATCTGGATAGTATTCCACTTCCCAAGCCAAGATAGGATTCCTACACCTGGATAGTATTCCAATTTTTCACATGGATAGTATTCCCAAATTGCATATTTCCCCATGGCGTTGGTCAAGGCAGCTGAGGTCTGAGATCAAATTCATAAAACCCTGAAGTCTAGTCAGGTAAATCCCTGTGGATTTAAACCAAGGCAGCAAAAGTCCAAGGTTAAGCTTCGCACATCGGAGTCGAGGTACGTAATTCTTTTCAAAATTATGTGTTTTGGATTTGTTGTCATTTTCCATATTATTGGATAATACTACAAAGCTCCGACAAAGCGGGGGTAAACTGTTAACACCTAATTTTTGATGTAGGAATACGGAAGCGGTTTGGAGGCCTAGTGATGATCGTTCATGTCCTAAGTAGCATGAATTGATTTGACATTGCTTTTTAGAAATTTCATTGCTTCACTTTGAGTGTTTTCTAAGCATGAATAGCACATTTTCTCCAAAAATCCGATTTTGAGCATAAACGATGCATTTTTCAGACAGTTTTTATCATAACTTTTTCTACAAGTGTCCAAATGATTGATATTTTGATGGTTGGTAGTTGAGGCCATTCTGGACATTTTCTCAGTTTTAAGTTTTTGCAAAATTTGATGTTTGGAGGCCCAACGCCACTCATGAGGCTAGCGTTGGACCCCTAACGCCAGTCAGGCGATCTCAGGTGTAAAAAGCCCGTTTTTGGACTGTTTCGGCTCGGAATGACCCGTACGAGTCATACACGAATCCCAAATCTCTGGAGGGCTATTTTTTGTCCAAAATATCCTTTGCTTTAGGCTCAAGTCATTGAGTTTTAATAGGAAACTGATTGTGGTAACCCTAGCTTAAGTTTTAAGATAAACCGAGTATAAATATGCGTTTAAAACTAGGTTTTAGGGAGAGGCAAACATTCCATATGAATTTTAGGGTTTAGGAATTCATACTAATGCTCTGAAACTCTTTCATGGTTAAAGACACTCACTTTACATTGGTTTTTCATCAAACAAGCTAAAAACTCTTTGATTATTGCATTAAAGAGGTGTTTTTGGAGTTCCAATCCATCGAAGCAATATTTCAGCAACCTTTAATCATTGAAAAGCAGCATTCCAGTCACATAAATCAGATCTGAGGGTTATCAAGCGCTTCTAGGTGATTTATTGAGAGGTAAGTTATAATATTTCTTTGTTTTTCTTTGTATTTCCATGGTTTTCGTGATGTGCATGTCATGATTCTTTGTTTTTTTTGTTATGTTGCTGTAATCTTTTGTTTTACACATTTAAATAATGTTTTTGCATGTTGATTTGATTTAAATGCCATTAAATGCCATGTTCATGTATTATAATGGTTAAAAATCATTTATTTTACATGTTTCTATGCTCATATCAGAAGTTTTGATGTCTTAGACATGTTTTTTGCGCATAAAAATTGTTTCTTTTCATGTTTTATCGTATAAAAATCATTTCTTTTGCATAAAGCTTGCTTCTTTTGCCTAAAAGTCATGTCTTTTAAGTTTTAATGCATAAAGATTGCGCCTTTTTATGTTTTGCTATGTAAAGTTTATTTCTTTGCATATTTTGGTGTGTTATATTTCAGATCTGAATCATTTAATGTCATGAACTTGTTTTAAACGTATAAAATTGTTTCTTTTTTTGAGTTTTAAGCATTAAAGTTGTTCTTTTCATCTTTTAGCATTAAAAGTTGTTATCTTTGAGTATTTGGATGTTCAAAGTTTGTTTCTTTATATATGTTCATACATAAAAAGTATTATTTTAATGTTTCAATCATAACGTTTATGTCTTTTTGCATATTTGATATCAAAGCTTACATCTTTAGTGCGTTTTATACATAAAGGTTGAGTCTTTGAATGTTTTGCTTGTAAAGTTTGCACCTTTTTCTATTTTTTATGCATGGCATGATTAGATCTAAGTTGTTTTTCCATGTTTCATGCATTTTTGTATGTTTTGGTGATTATTTCATGCATTTTCATCTCTGTATGTGTATTTTCGGGGCTTGGTAAACCAGAAAATCTTATTTTTTTGTCAAATCGCATCTTCTGTTCTTTGTCTGGTCACCAACGCCACAAGCAGGAGTGGCGTTGGGCCCAAATGCTTGTGGGTAAGTGGCATTGGGCCCGAATGCCAGTCCTTGAAGTGGCATTGCTGCTTCTTCAGGTTCCCGAGGTTTTGTTTTGTCAAAATATGTGGTTCTACAAGTTTGTTAATAAGTATTCAGTAGCTTTCATGTGGAATACAGTGATGAGGTAAGCTTCTGAATCTTCTTTGGTAATTATTTAGATGTGTTGCATGTAATTAGTTAATCAATGCTATTTGGTAATGATTTTAGGTTAAAATGGTAGAAACCCTAGGTTGTGTTGCTATGTTGGTTGTTATGTGTACCTTATCACTTCATGCATGTAAATTAACTCTAATAATGGTTGCTAATTCTTAAAATTAACTCTTGTTTGTTATTAGAAGCTCACTATTACATGTTCATATGTAAAAGGTAGGTTATAAATTGTTGTATGTTTTATTGCTTTGTTAGAAGGAATGAAGGTTGGCATAATACTAAGAGTATTGGGTAAAGAATCACGCCCGGGAATTGATAAGTTCGATCCTTGAATCTCTAGGGTCAATGCATCCTTTATATTCTTAAGAGGAATTGGGATGTACACCTTGTAAGACATTCCTGATGTCGGTTCGGGTGGCGACCACCACTTCAGCCCCGCAGCTGAACACACAGCGCCACAGTTGCTAGTCATGGCTCAGGCTCTGAGGCAAAACCTCCTTGTCTACAACAACTACAGTCAGAATGATAGAGATGACAGAAGAAAATTATAAAAAGCCTCAAAAAGCTCCAGAAAAGTCTAGAAAATTCCCAGACATTTTTTAAGACCTAAATACAGTTTCAAACTCTGAAAGTATTTGAAACTAACCTCAACAAACCTTGTTTTAAACTCTGAAAGTATTTAAAAAAACTATTTTGTTTCAAACTTTGAAAGTATTTGAAACAATTTCGATCCAAACCTCATTTTAAATTTTGAAAGTATTTAAATGAGTGAGATCAAACTATTCCAAACTCTGAAAGTATTTGGAATTCAATCCCGATCCAAACTTCATTTTAAACTCTAAAAGCATTTAAATGAGTGAGATCAAACCTTATCCTAAACCTTGAAAAGGACTTTTCCCCAGTGGAATAATCTTCTAGAATTGAAGTCTCAGAAAGCAGACATTCCTCAATCCATTACCAAGAGGATGATTCTTGAATCTCAGAGGATTGCCCTCGACCAAAAAAGAAAGCATAAAATCCCTAGTGGAGCAATTTCAAATCTCTAATGGAGTTAATATCGTGAGGACTGCCCTCCCAAGAAAATTAACACCATTCTTATGGAGTCAAGTCAAGGTAGCCGAGGTTCGAGATGAGATTCCACACTCCAGAGCTAAGGTACGCATTTCTTTTCCAAAAATTATATGGTTAGTACTTTGTCATCATTTTCCATATTATTGGTTAATATTCCAAACCTCAGACAAAGCGGGGGCATACTGTAAACACCTAATTTTTGGATGCATGAATGGGGATGCGGCTCGGAGGCCCTATGATGATAGCATATGCTTTAATTAGCGTAAGTTGAATGATGTTGGCTTCTTGCTAGTCACTTTGCAACTTTTGAAAATTTTTTGAAACGTGAAAAATCCGTTTTGAGTCAAAACTAGGTTGTTTTAAACCTAATCGTGAAAAATTCAGACGATTTTGGCCATAACTTCTTGTGTGAACCTCAAGATGGCCTGAAACTCTACTTTATAGTAGATTGGGCCATTCTGCACATTTCGTCTCTAATATGGTTTTTCAAATTCAGACGTTTCGGGCACCAAACACCATCCAAGGGCCTCCAACGCCACTTGGAGTGGCGTTGGTCCTTCCCAGCGCCACTTAAAGTGGCATGGACATCCCTGGGTAGTCCAAATTGTAGATTTTGACTCGTTTTCAAACTCCAAATGATCGGATAACGCTAGGCTTCATTCCAGATCAGTTTTCAAGCTGGAGATGAGATAGATAATGGTGATTATTATCTATTTATCATTTACTATCATTATATCTTGATTTTTAATGGATTTTCATTGAATTATCACTCTTCAAAATGAATTTTTATCACTTATCTTTCTTCAAGATCTATCTATAAGCTTGATCAGACGAATTTGACTCCCTAAAAGCCCAAGAATGTGGCTATATTCAGATGACTGATCCCCAAGAGTGGGTAAACATCAACTTGAATCTAGATAGGGATAAGAGTTCAATGACTTGAGCTCATCTTCTTATTATTTTCTGCTTATAAAAGGCATTGTTTTCTCCTTGAGAAGAGGTTGGCTGATAGGTGCATAGAAAATTCATTTTTTTTAATTTGACTTAATTTAAAACTTAGGTATTTTGAAGCTAAAATCAATTTACTACAAAGATTTTGACTTAGAAACCCTAGGTAACCTTTGCATTGGAGTTTTTTGGTGTTTCTTGAGAAGAATACAGCCTGCCCATTAATTTACCTTGGTGATTAGCAACAACGAAGCTTGTTCAACTTCATTCTACGCTACCTGAGGGTACTCAAAGCCAATTGCAGAGAGTTTCCAGGTAAGTTTTCTAGGTTTTAATTGTTGTTTTGATCATTCTTTACATGATTGATTGTGAATAACATGTTTTGGTGATTTTACATGTTTATTGGCATGATTTATGGCATGTTTTGAATGTTTAAGTGATGTAAAATGATGTTAATATATTCTGTGTTTATGGTTTATGTTTCTAACATGTTTCTACAGTATTAATAAAATTCTGGGTAAGATTTAAATTGATTTGGTGTTAAAATGAATTTTTTATGAATATTTGAGTGGTTTTAATGCATAAAAATTGCATCTTTTGGGTGAAAATATGTGTTTTGATGCATGCTAGCATGTTCTGGAATAAATATGGTTGATTTTAGGCTTAGAACATTCATTTTTGGCATTTAAATCATCTGCATATAACATTTTTCTACATTTTCTTGTGTAATCTGCATTTTCTTTGGATCTGTGGTTGAACTGGCATTATGCCAGTTGAAGTGGCATTGGTATGCCTACAACGCCAGTCCTACACTGGCATTGGGATCTTGGACCAGCGTTGGGCTCTTTTTTGGCTTTAAAAATGCATTTTCGCATGGAATTAAACGACGAGGTAAGCTTCTAATCCTTCTCAGGTAATTGTAGTATATTTTTATGCATGAAAAATGGCTAATAATGTTTATTTGGTAATAAAAATAGGTTAAAACAAGTTAGAAGCCTAGGTTGCGTTGTTTGTTGGCTTAATGTGTTTTAATCACCTTTGCCATGTAATTTGATTTTTAATCATATTTGGTAAATTTGTTAACATGGATCTTGTTTGTAATAATAGAAACCAATCTTTTCATGAATGTATAATGCATGTAAAATGTAGGATTTTCTTTGTTTCATTGCTTTGATATAATTGCCATAGAGGAAATAAATGTTAGAATAATTCTAGAAGTGGCTAG
>CANYLF014491469.1:0-14578 GCA_948193215.1 Bocquillonia castaneifolia
TTTTTCAGGTTGTTGATAGCTTGTAGATTGTAAAGCTCACGTGCATTTGCAATAGAGAATCAGGTTGGCTAGAGGACTATGAGCACGAGCATATTTTGAGCATTTAGGGTTGTATGTTTACTTTGTATCTAAATGGTTTGGATTAATTGTGACAAGTATGTTTTGAGCCTTAAAGTTGTATTTAAAGGGTTGTATATGAGTTAATATCATCAATATAAAGTAGTGCAAGTCTTTTGTGATTGGTTTATGGTTTTCTAATGGTTTTTGGTCTAATTCTCCACCATTTTGAGTTTAGTTAGCATTTATTTTGTTATATTATTGTAGTATACAGTTTTATGGTCATATAGGATCAAACCAGAGCGAATTCGAAGTCCAGAAGAGGGAGAAATCGAGTTTTGAAGTTCGGGCCGGACCTATGGCCGGACCGTGGCTGGACCGCAGCCAGCTCCGGCCAGATGGGCAGAGTGCACCCAAACTAGCCGGACCTCTGGCCAGAGCTCCGGCCGGAGCTACCAGGTCTGGCTGGGCATCCTACAGGCGTACCCTTGGGCGCTTTTGGGTCAATTTTGGGTCGAACCGGATGATTTTTGGGAGATTTTTGAGTGGTTTAGTATGAGTTTAATTAGTTTTAAGGGTTTTTTTAGGTCTAGTTAATTGTTATACTATATATACTAGTTGTTTTTAATATATTCCTTGTGGTGTTACAGTACAACTACAAAAACTTTGTTAGTTTAAACTGAATTGAAAGTGTGTTAGAGACTTACCTTATTTTTTTGATGTTTCACAGCTTGACAGAGGATGGGTTGGTCCTATAGAGAGACATCCACCTTATGTCGTGGCTACCATGGAGAAGGATAGCATGAGGATTCTGTTGGAAGGTCCTAGGATGAGGATGTGGTTCCTTGGAGAGAGGACTCATCTTCAGTATACTGTGAGGTTTCGTAGAGAGCCTTTTGATCCCCCTTTGGACATGTTTTGGGGTCATGAGTTGACTGGGGATTTCCTGGACAGTGCTCTTGATGGCTTTGAGTGTTCAGCTTTCATTACCTGGGCTAAGGACTATTAGAAGTTCCTTAGACGACGATGCCTTCCTGCTCTCCCTATGTCTGAGAGGAGGCTTTCTAAGGTAGGATTACTCAGCTTTTCCTTTCAATGGGTTTCCCAATCTTTGACTATGATTGTTGTTATATAGATTCAGATGGGCATTATCACTTTTCCTAATTGTGATGATTGTGATGATGATGCTGATGATACCGAGGGTCAAGCAGCTGAGGTTCCTACTAGGCCTCGCCCTCGAGCACGTTCTCAGGCTAGTGATATTCCCAATTCTAGCACTAGAGGTCTCGAGTGATCATTTCATGGGCCAGATGTCCCAAGGCCACGCGCAGCTCGTCCAGTACGGGGACATGCCCCAGATGATGATGGTAGCTTCATCCCTGGCCATATCACAAAGTTTCCTAGCTCGTGGATCATGCATAAGTCTCATGTTGGCATTATTGAGCATAATCTGCAGCCAGCTGGCTCTTCTATTACTTTTACTAGCGGATGCACTCATGTAAGTCTTCCCCTTTTCACCTTTTGATTCTGTTATCTAGTTTCCAAAACTGACCCATTCATTTTCACGTTCCTGTGCATGAGGTGGCTCATCTTGCTTCCTTATACCAGGCTAGCAAGGCATACACTGTTGAGTGTTGTAATTCTTGGAGAGAAGCCTATGCTTCAACCTGGAGGATAAATGCTGAGCTGAAGAGTTATCTTGCAGATTATGAGGCTGCAAAGGTTGATGAGGATGCTAGTGACTAGGAGGATACTGAGGATGATCAGAAGCCTCCTTAGGATGATGTTAGACACCTAGATGCACCTTAGGATGATATTGAGGGTGTCAATGATGATGTTGATGAGGAGGATGATGATGAAGCTGAGGAGGAAGATGATGATGATGATGATGATGAGGACTATGCTAGATAGTCCACTCTTGCATCTTTTGTTTATTTGACTTTTTTGAACTTTGTTTATTTTTAGGATTTGTAATCCTTGTACTTGGACCTGCATGTTATGAATGTTTGCATATATATACAGTATGTACGCATGGTTTATTTATGCTTTTCCTATAATGAATGCATGAAATGTAGTGTATAGAATCCTCCTAGGATCGTAAAATTTTGCAAGAATCTGTAAATCATCTTCTGGAGTGTGCCTGTGGCCCAACGCCACTCTTACGAGTGGTGTTGGTGGCAATTGCACTCTTAGGAGTGGCTTTGAGATTGCAAACGCCACTCCTTCGAGCCGTCGTTCCATCTTTAAAATCTTGACCCGTTTCAACTCCTATTCAGCCCTGGATTCCCCCATACCTCGTGGATTATAAATAAGACCTATGTGGCTCCATAAAAATATTAAAAAACACTAAATCAAAGAATTGGAAATTCTCCCAAGTCATCACAATGTTCCAGAACTCTTAGAAAACCTTGAAGAAACATCTGAATGGCTTAGAAACACAGTTCTAGGGATCTTTGAACACTTTCTACCTTACAGAGTTCAAATCTTTCCTGAACTTTTCTTATTATCAAAAACTTCTTCATGCAGCACCTGACTATTGGAGTGCCAGAGATCATGTCTTTCGCTTCAATGAAATCAAAATCTGGCCCCTGTTTGAAGAGTTTGAAGGCATTCTAGGCAAAGTTCATGATTCTACTGCTCTTCTAGCATTACCTAGCTTGTATGCTCTAACACTAGAATTCATGTCTGGCATCTTTGAGCTGACTTCTGATCAGATGCAATCCTGTGTTGATGGCCAGTACATTCTGACTGAATGACTGCTTGAATTGGGTGATTCAAAACCCAAAGGATGCAAACCCTGGAAGATGATTACCAGCTTTTGCCTTTATTCTCACTTCTTGTTGATCTCTACAGAGGGTAGAGGCAGTTTTCAGATTGCCCATATCTTGGAACAGGTGAATAGAGGACATAATCCTTTTCTGACCATCTTGGCTGAAACTATAATTGGCTTAGATTCTGCCAAGAGCACTCGAAGGCTGAGAGATAGCCCTTTTCTGCTTCAAGTATGTCTGTTTTGACGTTTTATTTCCCAGTTTTCTGTTAAGGCTTCATCTGACTTTGTGAACTTCTTTATATTTGGCTTATGGAGAAATTGGCTGTCATGATGCCCCCAGTTATTCCCAAGACTTACAAACCTTATCAATGGCAATCTAGGAGACATGCTTTGTCTAGAGTTCAGCAGGCTACTTTGCCAGAGACTAGTGGCTGAACTGACTTCTTTTCTTCTAGGAGCAAGGATCAAATCCGTTGGAGCTGTCCATGGTGGAATCTTGCTTTTGTTACCACTGGCTGTGTAGACCACTAAGTTCCAGTTGCTGGTTTTGGAACAGTGACTTTCTACTGTCCAGCTAGAGTATGCAGATAGTATGGAATGGTGCAGAGGATTCCAGGTGCTATTCCCATCTTTGTGCTTTATACTATTACTGCTTATTTCCTGAGAGATATCCAGGACCGCTGGGCTGGCCGGACTATTCAAAGAAACATGAGCTTTACCCAGAGTGTTACCACGGATGATGAATACAAGGCTGGGTAGCTTCGGTGAGTGCAAATACTTCTTATAGAGCATGGAATTTATTCCAGGATGAAATAGATGAAGATTACCAGTCTTGACTTGATATGCAGGCTGATCTTCTTAAAGAAGAGCTGAGAGAACGAGGTGATATGCTGATGGCTACAAGTAGCAAGAATGTAGCAAAAAGGGAAAGAGATGATGCAAAAGAAAAAACTAGATGGAAGTTTTGAAGATATGATGCAAGATAAAAGGAAGAAAAAGAAATAGGAAAAATTAAGTCTCATAACCATTTCCCCTATTTATGAAATGTTTTAGCTTTTTAGTTATGCAAACATAGAATCAGACATTATAAGTAGGTTTGACAATTTTCTATTGCAAAATTTTATTTTATTAATACTAGCACAAAAGCATACTTTAATAATTACAAATGATTTTACTGCTATCTTACTTTCTTCTCTCATTATCCTTAATTTTTACCTAGACTGCCCCCATATTTGGAGGTTTTCACCCTAGCAGGCTTTTGCCCTAATTTTTGCTTAGAACGCCTCTTTGTGAGGTTTTCATCCTAATAGGCTCCCTTATTTTTGCATGAGCCGCCCAAATGGGTTTTCAACTCATCGAGATTTATTATTTTTATACATTTTTCTTAAAGATAGTATTTCTTGAGACGATCCAAGTTTACAGGTTCTCGAAACTCATTCCGTTCCAAATCTGATATCTTCACAGCTCCTTTAGGCAAGATCTTCTTGACCAGATATGGATCTTCCTAATTTGGCCTGAATTTTCCCCTAGGATCAAAAGGAATTGGCCTGGCTTGCTTCAATACCCAATCTCCTTATTTGATTGGCCTAATTTTGACTCCTTTGTTGAAGGCTCTGGCTATCCTTTGCTGATACACCTGAGTGTGATGTAGAGCTTTCTTTCATCTTTCTTTTAAAGACAACAGCTGTTGGTACTTCGACTCAGCCCATTGTGCTTCAGGAATCTCTGCTTCTAATACCACTCTTAATGAATGAATTTGAGTCTCAATTGTCAACACCGCTTCGCCTCCAAACACAAGGGAATAGAGAGTTTCCCCTGTGGCGGTTCTCATGGTTGTATTGTAACCCATAATAGCAAAGGGTAATTTGTTTGCCCAGTCCTTGTATGTCTTCTCCATCTTAGCCAGAATCTTCTTGATTGTCTTGTTAGCTGCTTCTACTGCAACATTAGCCTGTGGTTTGTAAGGGGAAGATCTGTGATGCTCAATCCCTTTTTTTTAGTACATCTGTTGTTTCCCCTTGGAATTGAACCCCATTATCTGAGGCGATATGATGTGGTTGCCCGAATTTGTTGATGAGCTTCTTGTTGATAAACTCAGCCATACTCTTTGCAGTAACCGTTGGCAGTGAGATCGCTTCCACATATTGGGAGAAATACTCAATAGCCACAATGATGTATTTATGTCCGTTGGAGGCTGTTGACCTTATCTCCCCAATAATATCAATTCCCCAAGCTGAGAAAGGCCAAGGAGAAGTCAAATTGTGTAACTCAGTCAGCGGTAGATGAATCTGATTCCCATGCAATTGGCATTCATGACACTTTCTAACTAGCTTTATGCAATCTCTGTCCATAGAGTCCCAATAATACCCTTGCCGGATTATCTTCTTTGCCAAAGTGTGCCCATTCATATGAGGTCCACAAACCTCAGCATGGATTTCTTTCATCACTTCTTTTGATTCATACTAGTCAAGGCATTGAAGAAGTATCCCATTCGGAGCTTGTCTGTATAATATCCCCTCATGGTAAGTGTAGTTTCTAGAAGTGACTCTCAAAGCATGCCTGTTCTTTCCCAAGGCCCCTTCTGGGTATTCCCCCTTCTCAAGGAATCTCAAAATCTCATAGAACCAAGGCTTTTCTTTTGGTCAGTGTATTGTCATCAGCTGTTCTCCCTGGTAACAAGGAATTCTTGATCTGCACATCACCAACGGCTTCATAGCAACATTCCCAGGGTTATCCCACATAGATGCCAAGGTTGCAAGTGCATCAGCCATCTGATTTTCTTCCCTTGGTAAGTGTGCGAAGGTATAGTTATAAATACTTAGGGTGAACATCTGAATGTACTCTGCATAAGGCTTAAACTTCTCATCTTTGACTTCCCAGTTCTCAGAAGCTTGATTGATGATGAGCATTGAATCCCCATAGATGGTGAGGTTCTTTGCCCCTACTATAATTACTACTTCTAAACCGAATATACATGCCTCATATTCTGTTGTGTACCTTGAAATCCAGCCTTTTGGCCAAAGGGATGTTTTCTTCTTCAGGTGTGACCAGAATTGTCCCCACTCCGGCTCCTTTCTGATTGATTGGTCCGTCAAAGTAAAGGTTCCATCCATTCACCTCTATCGAGTTTAAAGACTCATCAGGGAAATCATATTCCCATTTTTCCTACCCTTCTATTGGATTTAGAGCAAGAAATTCTGCTACAGCTCTCCCTTTGATGGTGTGTTTGGTCAAGTACTATATATCAAATTCTGTTAACAATACCAACCATTTAGCAAGCTTTCCTACTAGTACGGGTGCTTCATAAAAGTAGTGTAGTGGATCTACTTTAGCTATAGCCTAAACATGATAGGATTGTTAGTAATGCCTCAACTTCCTTGTTGTCCATATCACCGCTAAGCAGGTTTTCTAAACAATGTCATACTTTACTTCATAGGATAACAACTTCCTGCTGAGGTAGTAGATTGCATGCTCGACCTCATTCTCATCTTCTTGTGCGACCATTGCAACTATGGCATCATCCTCCAAGGCCAAGTACAATATCAATGGCTTTCCTGTCCTAGGTGGTTACAGAACAGGTGGGTTCATTAAATACTGCTTGATCTTGTCAAATGCTTCTTGATGTTATTTATCCCACTCTATCTTCTGACTTTTTCTTAGCAGCTTGAAAATGGGCTCACAGATTATGGTTAATTTGGAGATAAACCTGCTGATGTACTGGATCTTCCCCAGGAAATCTCTAACTTCGTTCTTAGTCTTGGGTGCTGGCATGTCTTGAATTGCTTTCACCTTGTTTAGATCTACTTCTATTCCCTTTTGACTCACAATGCATCCAAGGAGCTTTCCAAAGGTAACTCAAAAGATACATTTCTTAGGATTGAGTCTAAGGCTGTATTTCTCAACTCGGGCTAGGAACCGATCTAGAGCTTCAAAGTGTCCATCCCTAGTTGATGATTTGACCATCATGTCGTCAACATAAACCTCGATCTCCTTGTACATCATATCATGGAACAAGGTCATGGCCATTCTTTGATAGGTTGTCCCTGCGTTCTTCAGACCGAACAGCATGACTTTGTAGCAATACACACCCTATTCTATGATGAACGCTATCTTAATCTTGTCCATGAGTGTCATCATAACCTGATTATAGCCTGAGAAATCATCTGTAAAGGACTATATGGCACTTGCATCTGCACTATCCACCAAAACGTCGTTGTAGGGTAATGGAAAGTCATCCTTCATTGATGCTTTGTTTAGATCCCTATAGTCCACACACATTCTTACCCTTCCATCCTTTTTTGGAACTGGGACAATGTTGGCTAACCATCTCGGATAATTTACCACTTCAAAGAACCTGGCTTTGATATGCTTTTCCACTTCTTCTTTGATGAGTTTAGCCCATTCTGATCTGAGTCTACGTAGCTTCTGTTTGACTGGCTTCTTGCTAGGATCTGTAGGGATACGATGCTCTGCGATGCTTCTATTGATTCCTGACATATTGTCATATGACCATGCAAATACTATCTTTCTTTTACTTAATATTTTTTCAAAATTTTCTCTCTCATTAGCAGTAATATCAGATGCAAGCATTATTTCCTTTGGATTATCTTTTGTGCCAATATTAATAGAATGTGTTTGCACATAATTAATGTCAAAAATACTTATAATATGATCCATGTAATGCACAGTGCCATCAGGTAAAACATCACACAAGTAAGCAAAATTGGCAGTTATATCATTGACTTTAGAAACAAAAACAGAATCGTCCTCAAACAGGTCAGACATTATTACATCAAGATCTATTTCTTCATAAAACAAGCTATCTAATGAGCACTCTATAAATTCATCTATTTCAGAAACTATGGCTGGAGCAGCTTCCTTGTGGTCGATTAGCTCTTCAATCTTGATCTGGTTATCTCTCTCTATCAACATCTCCTCCACAACTTGGGTGTTCAGTAGATCCCTAAAGATTTCAAAACCCGGCACCTGTGTAGTCCCTATGTCAACTGGTTCAGCCTTCCTTGGGTAGAGAATCCCACTTTCAGGAACAAAGAAATCTATAAGAGACTTTCCCTTCTTGATCTTATCATTGCCATCACAACCCAGTCCATCTTTGCTCATCTGAGTTTTAAAGTTAGGCAGCTAGGTGATTCCTTACTAGTTCTTTCCTAACCCTAATGCAGGAATATACTCCATCTTCTTCATCATTTGGTTGACTATAAGGTTACTTGGTTCATCAGAAATACCCATAATTTGAAAGCCCATAGAAGAAATGACCCCTTGAGGCGCAGCTCGTAGCACAACAACTGAGGCAATTGGTTCAGCTGAGATGGTCAGAATTTCATCTTGATAAGGGAACTTGATCTTCTAGTCAACTGTAGAAGGTACTCCCCCCAAAGCATGGAACCAAGGTCTTCCCAAAAGAACATCAAAAGTCATGGGAATATCTAGGACAGTGAAGTCCACTTCAGAAACAATCGGCCTAGTCTTGACCTCGATAGTAAATGTCCCTTCGACTACTCTTTTAGAATCATCATAGGCTTGAATGACCAAGTTAGATGGCTTTAGATCTTTTTTTGCTATTCCCATATTTGAAAGAATCTTAAAAGGGCATACATTAATAGATGAGCCATCATCCACCATCACACAAGAAGTCCATTTGCCATTCACTTCAGCTCCAATGAATAATACTTTGTTGTGGTCTCTTCCTTTCAAAGGTAGAACTTCATCAAAGAAGGTGATCTCCCCCTTCTTCTTTTCAGTCATCAGTCTAACCACTTCATCAGGTGTTATGGATTTAGAAGCTGGAATCTGAGTTAAGGCCTTGACTAAAGCTCGCCTATGAGACTCGGATAAGACAAGTAAGTCCCATATGCTTGCATTAGTCTTGGTCTTTTTGAGTTGCTCAGTTACAATGTCAGTAACAACATCTTCCTTCACTACTTCTTTCTCAGGTGACTTGCTTGATTATCCCATATCTTTCCTTTGGAAGTTTTTCCCACTTCGAATAACTAAAGCAGGTGCGGCATCATCAATTCTCATTACATTGTCAATCACTAATTCATCATCATCATATTTGTACCATGCATCAAATTTGAAACAATCCCTCATCTTGCCATCCTTCCTACTCTGGATCACATAAGAATCAATCTCATCCTTTGGGAATGAGAGCTTCCCCCCAATTCATCACATAAGGCACGGATGTCCCTTTTAATGGAAGTTGGCACATCTTCCTTGTCTAAGAATTATTGCCATGCTTCAGCTCTATCCCAGTCTTTCACATCTTCATCCCATCCCTTGAGCCATGGAATTTCTTTATCATAAACATTGAATTCAAGTCCCCATGTAGGCTCAATATCTTCCAAAGGAGCATCACATGGTGGGTGCTTTGGATACAGAACTTTAAAGTCAAATTTGCCAGTGGGTTGGCCCCGGAGATCTTCCACATACTCTTGCTCAAAATCAAGCTTCTTTTTGACTCTTCAAAGGAACTCCATGTCTCTTTGAGAGCTTTCTCCTCTTGATCAAAATCACCTTCAACATTGGCCCTTTCCTCATCTAAGTCTGCATCAGCAAAAGAGGCCCATACATCTTCCTCAGCTAAGCCAGTTTCAATGCAGTTAACATTGGGTGGTGGCAGTTTGTTGTAGGTAGGCAAAGGGTTGCTTTTTATGCTAGGGTTTCTCAAATCAAGGTCCATGACTTTCCCTTCATCAATTAGGTCTTGGATGGAGTGTTTGAGTTTAATGCAATTGTTAGTGGAATGGCCTTGTACTTGGTGGAAGTGACAAAAGGCATTTGGGTTATAATTTGGGGCATTAGTGTTTGGTGAGTTTCAAGCTGGTTCAGGTTTCAAAAGACCTTCTTTTCTAGCCTCTCAAAGAATTTTAAAAGTGGCTTGTTGAAGTTTGAGAATCTGCGGGTGGTTTTGACTGCATTGACCACCGCCATTTTAGTGGATTGATTGTCAGTGCAGCTTGAACTGGCTTTATGAGTCTTTATCTTCTCAGATTCTATCTCCTCGACTTAGAGCCCATCATCATAGAGCTCAATAAAATTCCTTGGATTCATGAGCTGAAGCTTCTCCACCCAATTGCCATGCACATTTCTTGCTATAATTCAGACTTGATCCCATTCTGAGGGCTTGTTAGGCATCAAAGCAGCCTTATTCCTCCATCTAATCAAGAACTCAAAGAATGTCTCACCATCCTTTTGCTTCATTATCTCCAAATCCCTCAAGGAGACTTCAAGGGCAGCATTATAGGAGAACTAACCCCTGAAAGCCTCGTTAAGAGCTTTACAGTCTGATTTGATGGTCACTAGTTGAGCATGATACCAATCAGATGCTACACCTTCCAAGGTTAAAGGAAACAAACCCAGCTTTTGCTCCCCATTCAAAGTAGTTACTGACATGATGGTTATGTATTACTTGAGATGCAATTTCGGATCCCCAGCTCCATTGAAATTTGGCACATCAGGCATCCTGAACTTAGGTGGTAGTCCAGTTATCCCATACAAGCCTAAGTTATCAAAATCAAAGTCTTGGTCTTTGCTCTTGACCATTTCTTGAAGCTTCTCCATCTTCTTAGTTAAAGCATCCAGGGCATCCTGATCAGGGTGTCTTTCTTCATTTCTCTCTTCATCACTACTTTCGGACTCATCCCTCCTATGTTCATCCCGTTCTTCAAGAGCTTTCTTGATGGCTTTGTCCATCATTTCTTGCAAAGTCTTTAGGACATCATCATTCAATGTTGTCATAGTGTTTGGAGGAGTTGGAGCTTTAGGAATTGGTGGTGGTGTGTTTCGAACTAGACGTCTAGCTTGCCTTGCCCAAGGAGTATTAGGAGGATCTATATTGCTACAAAATAAGGGGTTAGTGTGCAATGTCATGTATGCAAGGAATGCATGTATGCATGAATGCACAAAGCAAGAGGACACAAGAAACAAACGTTAGTCAAACACACATACTACCAAGTGGTAGACCTTCCAACCTTATTACTGCCACACACGTATTCGTTTGGTAAGTCAAAATTCCTAGGAATTGGCTTGGGTTGTTGCATCAACAGGGGATGCTATTGCCGACGTAGTATGCACGTTTACATAGGAAAACTCTCAACATACAAACCAAACAATAAGTCATTATAACGTCCTTATCCTATGTCTTTGCTCTTGATGAGTTTCTTGATGTTCCCCGTATTCTAGAGCATTTTAGCATCAATCAGGTACAATTAGATTGATGCAACAACGTCCCTTAAACACAGGTAGTAGTTAAAGTCACTCTTCTCAAACCCTAACTGATCCTATGTTGTAGGGTCGTGTTAATCAATATTACTTAGGCTAACACTTGACACCCCCATAGGTAGCAATTAGAAGTTTGCTTCAACTGCACTAACACTAGACTAGGTCAAAATAATGGCTTCAAGGCATCACATAAGCAAACGACATTTGGTAAATCCTAGTGGAAGTTGCTAGGGTCATTACATGGCTTCAGTCAGTTCAGCTAAAGAAGGTTCCCAAACAAGGCAAACTCCCATTAACCATCTCCCTTTTTCAAAAAAGGTTCAAGCGATGGTAAGACATTCAACTTAGGATTTCCCCATTAACTATCACTCATTAACCATAGCTAGGATGGAAAGCAATAGTAGGACAATTCCATCTATGAGTGGTAGTCACAGATTTCGCCCCCTATGAAGTGCACATTCGTAAATCATAGGCAGCTTGACCAGTGGTACTCGCGAGGTAGGGTGTTTTAATGCAAGAATGCAATGCAAGGAAACTAGAGTTGGATATAATGATAATGAGTTGCTCTAATCACATGAATCATAAGTCTATCGTCCCAAGTGGAGTCGCCAAATTGTGGATAAAGAGGGGTTACCTCAGTAACCCAAGTCATGCAACGATCGTGGCACTATGCGTTTAGCATACGGGAGCTAATAGTGTGAGTCACCACCCGAACAGGCATCAAGAAATAGAATTGGTGAGTGTCTCGATTCCCTTAAGAATGCATAAGACACCAAATAAACACAGAGATTCCAAGCTCAAACTTATGCATTCTTAAGGCGTGATTCTTTACAAGTAACTCATAGGATTATATCTACCTTCATTTCCACTACTTAAAGCAAGTAAAACACGTAGACACATTCTTACATTTTACAACATATAAAGCATGCAAAAGGTCAGTTTCTATATAAACAAGGATCGATTTTACATTACCAAACCATAGTTAGTCCATATTACATGCAAATGACCAAAGCATATAGCACAACACATTAAATAACCTAGGTTGCTACCATTTTAAACTAAGGATTACCAAGTAGCTTTAATATGTTCATTTCATGCATATTTCACCTAATTCTTACCAAAGAAAGTTAATTACTTACCTCTTAGCTACATTCCACGTGAAATTTTTGTGCACAGAAGTTGCAGAGCACTATGGGAGGCTTCACAAAGAGCAACGCCACTCTTTGCCATAATTACCACCCAACGCCATTCTTGGGAGTGGTGTTGGAACTCAATCCACCCCAAATAGTGGTGTTGCCACACACATGCACAGGGGACAGCAGAAAATGCAGAAAAATGCAATTTTTGGGCTTACCAAACCTCAAAAATTGATGGAAAACTCAACCAAAACATCAATGCATGATGCAAACAACCTAAAACAAGTGTCTATATGACACAACCCAACCTAGCATGCATCTAAGCAATCAAACAAAACTCAATTGGCATTTACAATAAACATATACATCACAATCTATAGAAACTATGAAGCATACTCTCAAATCATTCAAATCATGCTTGAACAACCCAAAACAACTTAAATCAACATAAAAAAATAGAAACAAACATTAAAGCATGCTAATCAACTATATACATCATGCCAATGATTTACAGTAAACATGCATTTAAATACAGTAAACACACAATATAGTGACTTTTATGGAAATCAATTGAAATCTATGAGAATGCACAAAATCACTTTAGAAATCATTTAGATGCCATAAAAACATGAATTAAATCAACAAAACATCAGATCATAGCATTTAAGAAATCCACAGTGAATTTCAATTAAAACTGAAATGAACGTGCAATATACTATAACTTTTGAAATCCATTGAAATCAATTCAAATGCTTTTAATTTTAGTTAAAACATGTTAGAATCATTTAGAAACATCATAAAACATGATTTGAAATAATTTCTGGAATCAAAATCATCAAAATAAGAAAATTGGAAAAATCATGTATAGTGTAGTAAAACAGCCAAAATCAAATAACAATCATAAATAATCAATAACAATCACACAATCATGCCTTAAAACACTTTAATTGAATAGATCTAACACATAAACATGTTGAGAATCAACAAAACAAAAATCTAATGAAAAATGCAAAAGATGCAGTACCTACGTACTAAACAACTTTCACGGCAAAATTGACCATATGGATATTTTGATGCATGTAATGAATAAAAATCACAACAATTTCATAGAAACAATAAAAAAATTAATAATTAAAAGAGTTTTGAGCACTTACAGGAATGATCAGTGGAACTCCATATTCAACAGACAATAGTTCAAAAGGAATGAATCTTCTAAAGAAGGCTTGATTTCCCTCAGTAGTTTGAGTTGATTGGCTTTTGTTGTTTTTAATCATGTACTATTATTTTCTTATTGTTTATTTTCTCTCTCTAAAATAAAAAGCAGCTTACAGGAGCTCAATTGAATTTTTCAAACCCTCTATTCAATTTAGGTGTTCCAACTTTGAATTGCCAACCTAAAATTTCCCCCAGAATTGCCAACCTAAAATTTCCCCCAGAATTGCTAACCCCTTGAAATGAGTTTGAGTGTGCCATTTATAGGCAGTGACTTTGTGTCATTGCTTAGAAATTAAGCAGGAGGTTTGAATTTTGAAATGGAGATTAATTGAATAAATCTTCTATTGTTTTAAAATTTGAAAGAACGATCGAGCAAATCCAATTTTGAATTTTCAATTAAAAAATAGTCTCCTGTAAGTTTTAAAAGAAAAATGGACTTGGGCTCTCAACTAACCTTAAGCCCAAAAGAGCTTGATTAATTACTTAAGAGGCCATCCCATAAGATTTGAATGAAATATGAAGCCCATTCCATCCTTAAAACCACAATCCAGGCCAAACATCACACCAAAGCCCATTAACATGGTAGCAGATGTTCTAAGCCTATTTTGGAGCCCTAAACGTCAGAATTAGAAAAATTGTATTAGAGACAAAAATGTGCAGAATAGCCCAATTTACCATTAAGTTTGTTTCAGGCCATTTTAAGCCTCGTATGAAAAGATGTGATGAAAACAATGCACGATTTTATTCCAAAATGATTTTCTGGGTCAAAATAATGCACTTTCAAATCTGAAATCCATTTCAAAACATTACATGATCAAAATGAAAGACATAATCACTCTACTTACGCCTTGTGAGCATAAGTGATAATCATTGGAAACTCCGAGCCGCTTACCTATTCCTGCATCTAAAAATTAGGTGTCTACACTAACTCTCCAATCTCTTGGAGCTAACCTAGAAATAAATTAACACTTCTAATTTCTAAACAACCAATCATTATAGTTGTGATACGAACCTGAACTCGAAGGATACGTTCAAACCCTTATTGATGAAGGAAGTAAACCGAACAGACAAGATCACGTCCCTATAGAACGTACCCTTACCCTTAATTCAGATTTAACACCCAAAGATCAACTTGTAGTTTGCAATTAGATGGAAT
>CANYLF014493920.1:0-10061 GCA_948193215.1 Bocquillonia castaneifolia
ATACCAAATCCAAGCAATTTAACTCAAATGTGATCATTATAACACTATTTTCATTCATTTAACCAAATACAGTCGAAGGTTAGTATCTATTGTTCTTATTTTATAAATTCATTATCAAGTCAAATAACCATCAAACCAAAATGCATAAATTAATAATAATTCAGAGCAAGAGTTCTATTTAGCAACATAACCCTATCGTTCACCATCTGTCGGAGCCATCGCAGGTGTCAAAGTTGGCCGTCAAAGCCGACTGATTTTGGGTGCTCTGTTCACCCTTTAAATCAGTCCCAAAAGCCCTTAAAATTTATGAAGATTGTTCTCAAACCGCCACCAACCTAAAGCCACCAACTAGTATTGAAACTTTTAAATGTTTTACAAAACGTGTTCAAAATGAAAAAGGCTATTTCATAACAGCTTTGAGAAGTGATCATGGAAAAGAATTTGAAAATGAAGCTTTTGAAAATTTTTATTTCAAAAGAGGTGTTTCACATAACTTTTCATGTCCAAGAACTCCTCAACAAAATGGTGTTGTAGAAAGAAAATATCGTATATTGATTGAGATGGCTAGAACTATGCTTAATGAGTATGATTTACCAACCTACTTTTGGGCGGAGGCCATCAACACATTATGTTACATTTTAAATCGTGTTTCCAAAAGACATATTTTGAACAAAACCCCTTATGAGTTATGGAATGGTAAAACACCCAATATTTTATATTTTAAAGTATTTGGTTGTAAGTGTTACATTCTCAATACCAAGGACTATCTTGGTAAATTTGCATCCAAAATGGATGTGGGAGTCTTTCTAGGTTATTCCAACTCAAGCAAAGCTTATAGAGTTTTTAACAAAAGAAATCTAGTTGTTGAAGAATCCATGCATGTTACCTTTGATGAAACTAGTAAACTTGATCTTGTGAAAGGTTGTTCTTGTGGTGATTTTGTAGGAGAATTTGAAAAGCTCAATATTGGGGAAGAGGAGTCTCAATCATTAAAGGAGCTCGACAATGATAAGAAATCATAAGAAGAACATACACATGGAGATGAAATTGATGATCAAGCATGTGTGGATCACCAACAAGTGCACGGAGACCTTCCTAAGGAGTGGAGATGTAACAGCCTAGACCACCCACTTGTAGATATTGTCCACTTTGGGCCTTCTACCCGCATGGTGTTGTTAATATTACAGCCAAGCAGGTTTTCTGAACAATGTCATATTTCGCTTCATAGGATAATAGCTTTTTACTAAGGTAGTAAACAACATCTTCTACTTCATTTTCATCTTCCTGAGTGATCATTTCTCTTATAGCGTCGTCCTCTAAAGCCAAGTACAATATTAGTGGTTTCCCTACCCTAGGGGGTTAAAGGACATGTGGATTCATTAAATATTGCTTGATCGTGTCAAACGCCTTCTGACATTGCTCATCCCACCTAACTTTCTAATCCTTTTTAAGTAGTTTAAAAATGGGCTCACAGATTGTAGTTAATCTAGATATGAACCTGCTGATGTACTGGATTTTCCCCAGGAATCCCTTGACTTCTTTCTCGGTCTTTAGGACTGGGATCTCTTGAATGGCCCTCACCTTGTCTGGATCTACCTTAATCCCTTTTTGACTAACTATATGCCCTAGGAGCTTTCTAGAGGTTACCCTAAAAATGCACTTCTTTGGGTTGAGTATGAGGTTGTACTTCTCAACTTGTGTAAGGAACCAATCCAAGGCTTCAAAGTGATCTTCTCTGGTTGAAGACTTGACCATCATATCATCCATGTAAACTTTGATCTCCTTGTGCACCATGTCATGGAACAAGGTTGTGGCCATCCTTTGATAGGTTGCCCCAATGTTCTTGAGTCCAAAAGGCATGACCTTGTAATAGTAAACACCCCATTTTGTAATAAAAGCTATTTTGATATTGTCTACTAGTGCCATCATTATTTGGTTGTATAGCCAGTGAAGCCATCCATAAAGAAATACATGGCACTTGCAGCTGCACTATCAATCAGAACATCAATATGAGGCAAGGGAAAATCATCCTTCGGTGAAGCTTTGTTCAGATCCCTATAGTGTACACACATCCTAACCCTTCCATCTTTATTGGCAACTGGGATGATGTTAGTTAACCATTCTGGGTAACTGACAACTTTGAATAACCTAGCCTTAATCTACTTTTCAATTTTCTTTTTTGGTGAGTTTTGCCCATTCTGGTCTAAGTCTTCGAAGCTTTTACTTGATTGGCTTCTTCATTGGGTCTATATGAATACGATGTTCAGTGATGCTTCTGTTAGTACCTGGCATGTCATCATATGTCCAAGCAAATATACTTTTTCTTTTATTTAATATTTTTTCAAAATTTTCTCTCTTATTAGCATTAATATCAGATGCAAGGGGTGTAAGGAAGGAAAGAGAAAAAAATAGATTAAAAGACGTAATTTGATACCGAGGGGAAAGAGAACTACTAGTATGAAAAGATAGAAAGAGATTCCTATGCAGCTATGTAGAATAAACCAAACAAGTAACCTCCATCTCTATTACCTATTTCCTTAACCCAGTCAGGTTATCCCAAATTGATTCCTTCATTACACCGACACAAAATGTATAAGCGGAATGAGGAGGCTTGTAAGATCTTTTTATCTTTCTTTGAGTAAGATAATAGCTCCTTAGTAAGCTAGTATCATGCTCAACCTTGCAAAAAACCGATTTGAATTCAATTCAAAAACCTACGTATTCTGATTAAACAGCTTATTCTCTTAATTCATGTCCACCCACTTCTTTGCCCTTAGTAACTTAACGATTATATGCGAAATTATGGAAGATTGGACACCACACAGAAATGGTTTACATCACTAGACTAAGTTGGTGTCATTTGAGCAATTATCTCAAATGTTCAATGATCAGTAGTCCCATGCGAAACCCAGAAAAGAAGATCTCAGGGCTCTAAATCAGAAAGGTGATCAAAGTTTCAGTGCCTACGTAGGTAGGTGGATGTTCCTATGCCCATTCCAATCTTATCTAACTTTGCTAACTCCCCCTTCTCAACTCATGTCTTGTTTGTTCTGGAAACACATCTTCCTATTCCATCTTTTCTCGAATCTCCTTTAATGGATGAAATAGAAGCTCGAGAAGGAATACCAAAACCTAGTACACTCACTGAGTCTCTTTATGCCAATTTTAATAGAATGTGTTTACACAGAATTAATGTCAAAATGCTTAAGGTATGATCTATGCAATGCACAGTGCCATCAGGTAAAACATCACACAAGTATGTGAAATTGGCATTCATATCATTGACCTTAATAAGAAAAACAGAATCGTCCTTAAGCAGATCGGATGTTATTACATCAACATCATAAATTTAATAAAACAAGTTAATTAAAGAGCTCTCTGTGAACTCATCTATCTCAAAAACTACAACAGTGTCCTTGGGGTCGATCAGCTCCTCTATCTTCATGTCTTGAATTCCCTCAAGTAGCATCTCCTCCACAACATGCACGTCTAGCAGGTATTTGAAGATCTCGAAGCCAGGCACTTGAATTTTCCCAACATCCACAGGTTCAGCCTTCCCAGAATAAATGGTGCCACACTCAGGAATAAAGAAGTCATCGAGAGTTTTTCCATCTTTAGCCATCTACTCACCCTTATAGACTAAACCTTCTTTGGTAGTCTTCATCTTGAAGTCTGGAAGTTAGGTGATGCCTTGTTGGTCCTTACCTAATCCCAATGCAGGCAAGTAATCCATCTTCTTCATCATTTGATTGACCGTAGGGTTGCTAGGCTCATTAAAGATATCCATAATATGGAAGCCGATAGGTGCGATAATTCCTTGGGGAGTAGCTTTCAGTACTGCGACTGATGTGGCTAGATCAGCCGAGATAGTCAAGACCTCATCCTCATAAGGAAACTTGATCTTTTGATGGACTATGGATGGCACTCCTCCCAAGGCATGGAACCATGGCCATCCAAGGAGAACATCAAAGGTCATGGGGATATCTAGAACAATGAATTCAACTTCGGAGACAATAGGACCAGTTTTAACTTTTGTAGTAAATGTGCCCTCAACAGCCCTCTTGGAGTCATCATAGGCCTGAATGACTAAATTGGACAGCTTCAAATCTTCTTTGGCTATCCCCATCTTTAGCAGAAGCTTGGATTGGCAAACATTGATGGACGAGCCATCATCAACCATAACACAAGAAGTTCTCTTCCCATTCACCTCACCCGTAGTGAATAATTCTTTGTTGTGATCCCTTCCCTCTAAGGGCAAGTCCTTAACAGAGAAAGTTATTTCCCCTTATTCCTTTCAGTCATAAGTCTCACCTAAAAAAGAAGATCTCAGGGCTCTAAATTAGAAAGGTGATGAAAGTTTCAGTGCCTACGTAGGCAGGTGGATGTTCCTATGCCCATTCTAATCTTGTCTAACTTTTCTAACTCCCCCTTCTCAACCCATATCTTGTTTGTTCTAGAAACACGTCTTCCTCTTCCATCTTTTCTCGAATCTCCTTTAATGGACGAATTAGAAGTTCGAGAAGGAATACCAAAACCTAGTTCACTCACTGAGTCTCTTTGTGCCAATTGTAATAGAATGTGTTTACACAAAATTAATGTCAAAAATGCTTATGGTATGATCTATGCAATGCATAGTGCCATCAGGTAAAACATCACACAAGTAATCGAAATTGGCATTCATATCATTGACCTTAGTAAGAAAAACAAAATCGTCCTCAAACAGATCGGATGTTATTACACCAGCATCATAAATTTCTTAAAACAAGTCAATTAAAGAGCTCTTTATGAACTCATCTATCTCATAAACTACAGCAGTGTCCTTGGGGTCGATCAGCTCCTCTATCTTCATGTCTTGAATTCCCTCAAGCAGCATCTCCTCCAGAACAAGCACGTCCAGTAGGTCCTTGAAGATCTCGAAGCCAGGAACTTGAATTTTCTCAACATCCACAGGTTCAGCCTTCCCAAGATAAATGGTGCCACGCTCAGGAACAGAGAATTCATCGAGAGTTTTTCCATCTTTAGCCATCTTCTCACCCTTATAGCCTAAACCTTCTTTGGTAGTCTTCATCTTGAAGTCTGAAAATTGGGTGATGCCTTGTTGGCCCTTACCTAATCCCAATGCAGGCAAGTAATCCATCTTCTTCATCATTTGATTGACCATAGGGTTGCTAGGCTCATCAAAGATACCCATAATCTGGAAGCCCATAGGTGCTATAATTCCTTGGGGAGTAGCTTTCAGTACTGTGACTGATGTGGCTAGCTCAGCCGAGATAGTCAAGACCTCATCCTGGTAAGAAAACTTGATCTTTCGATGGACTGTGGATAGCACTCCTCCCAAGGCATGGAACCATGGCCATCCAAGGAGAATAGCAAAGGTCATGGGGATATCTAGCATAATGAACTCAACTTCGGAGGCAATAGGATCAGTTTTAACTTTTACAGTAAATGTGCCCTCAACTGCCCTCTTGGAGTCATCATAGGCCCGAATGATTAATTTGGACGGCTTCAAATCTTCTTTGGCTATCCCCATCTTTAGTAGAAGCTTGGATGGGCAAACATTGATGTACAAGCCATCATCAACCATAACACAAGAAGTTCTCTTCCAATTCACCTCAACCATAATGAATAATGCTTTGTTGTGATCCCTTCCATCTAAGGGCAAGTCCTCAAAAGAGAAAGTTATTTCCCCTTATTCCTTTAAGTCATAAGTCTCACCACTTCATCTAAGGTAGTAGTTTCATGAACCGATATCTGAGTTAAGGCCTTAACTAATGCTCGCCTATAAGACTCTGAGGAGACAAGCAAGTCTCACATGCTTGCATTAGTCTTGGTCTTTTTAAATTGCTCAGTTACAATGTCAGTTGAGGTAGCTTCCTCTATTACTTCTTTCTCAGGCTCCTTACTAGCTTCCTTTTGTTTCCCCAAATCCTTCCTTTGGAAATCTCTCCCATTTCTAGTGACTAAAGCAGGCTCTGAATCGGTGATTTGCATCACATTGTCGATCTCTAATTCATCTTCAACAGAACTGTACCAAGCATCAAATTTGAAACAGTCCTTGATCTTCCCATCCTTCCTAGTCTTAATCACATAGGAATCAATCTCATCCCTAGGGAATGGGATTTTCTTGTCAATTTCATCACATAGAACTTGAATATCTTGCTCAATGCTAGTTGGTGTGCTTTCCCCATCTAGGAACTTTTGCCAGGCATCAACTTTCTCCTAATCCTTCAAATGCTCATCCCAGTTCTTAGGCCATGGTGTGTTTTTGTCTTAGATGTCAAACTCTGGACCCCAACTTGGTTCAATATCATGAAGAGGAACAATAGGTGGTGGATGCTTTGGATACAAGAATTTAAAGTCAAATTTGCCCAAAGATTGGCCCAAGAGATCTTCTACATACTCTTACTTTTATCTGGGCTCATCATGCACATCTTTGAAGGAATCCCATGCCTTTTTGAGAGCGTCCTCCTCTTCAATAGAACCCCATGCCTCATCCAAATCATCATCAGTGAAAGAGGCCCAAACCTTGTCTTCAGACACACCTGAATCAATGTAGCCAACTCTATTTGGTGGAGGAACATTGTTATAGGTAGGTAGTGGGTTATTTTTGGTGCTTGGTTTATTAGAGTTCCCTTCATCTATGAGGTCTTAAATGGAGTGTTTGAGCTTAATGTAATTGTCGGTGGAGTGACCTTGTACCTGGTGAAAATGACAAAAAGCATTTGGGTTGTACAGTGGTGAGCTAGTGTTTGGTGGGTTTTTGGTGGTTCAGGTTTCAGCAAGCCTTCTCTTTCAAGTCTTTCGAACACTTTGGACAAGGGTTTGTTAAAGTTGGAGAATTTAAGGGTGATTTTGACTACATTGACTTCCACAACCTTGGTATATTACGTATGAGCACGGCTTGAGCTAGCCTTGGTGGTCTTCTTCATCTCAGACTTAATCTCTTAAACCTCGAGCCCATCATTATAGAGCTCTACAAAATTTCTTGGGTTCATCAACTGAAGCTTCTCAACCTATGTAGAATGCACATTCCTATCAATGATTCTGACTTTGTCCCTCTCTGAAGGCTTGTTGGGCATCAAAGCAGCCTTATTTCTTCACCTGATCAGGAACTCAGAAAAAGTTTCTCCATCTCTCTGCTTAGTCATCTCTAAATCTCTCAAAGAAACTTCTAGGGCAGGATTGTAGGAGAACTGACCCTTAAAAGCTTCGTTAAGAGTCTTCTAGTCGGACTTAGTGCTAGTAGCCAAGGCATGATACCAATCTGAAGCTACACCTTCTAGAGTCAAAGGGAACAAGCCCAATTTCTGCTCGGCGTTAAGAGTGGTGGCCGACATGATAGTGATATTGCTTCAAGTGCAGCTTAGGGTCGCTAGACCCATTGAATTTAGTCACATCTGGCATCTTAAACTTAGGAGGGAGCCCAGTTATGCCATAGAGACCCAGGTTATCAAAGTTGAAGTCCTGGTTCTTTCCCCTTACCACCTCTTAGAGCTTTTCCATCTTCTTAGTCAGAGCCTCAAAGGCATTATTATCAGGATGCTTCTCACTTTCATCATCACTACTAGATTCGTTCCTCCTCCTTACGGTCATCCCTTTCTTTGAAGGCCTTCTTGATGGCATAGTCCATCATGTCTTGCAAGGTTTTCAAAACATCCTCACTCAATCCAGCCATAGTATTTGTGGAAGTTGGAGCTTTATGAGTATGTCATGGCTTGTTTCGAATGAGGTGCCTAGCTCATCTTGTTCAAGAGGCACTAGGAGGATCTATGTTGCTACAAAATAAAGGGTTAGCATGATATGACATGTGTACACAAGGATGCATGAATGCAAAAGACAAGGGAACACAAGTAGCAAACGTTAGTCAAACACACATACTAAAAAGTGGTAGACCTTAGAACCTTATTTCTCCTACACATGTATTCATTTGGCAATTTAACATTCCTAGGAATTAGCTTGGGCCATCACTTTAACAGGGGATACTATTGCTGACGTGGTATGCATGTTTGCACACATAAAGAAGCTCTTAACATACAAACCAAACAATAAGTCATTGTCATGTTGCTATCCCATGTCCTTTCTCTTAATGAGTCCTTGATGTTTCCTATGCTCCAGGGTTATTTTAGCATTGGACAGGTACAATTAGACCAACACACTAACATCCATTGCACATAAGTAATAATCAAGGTCACTCTTCTCAAATCCTAACTGGTCTTATACTATAGGGCCGCATTAGTCAGATACATTTAGACTAACACTCGACACCCCCATAGGTAGTAATTAGAGGTTTAATTCGAGGGCAATAACACTAGACCAGGTCAAAACAACAGCTTCATGGCATCATATAACAAAACAATCATTTGGTGAGTCCTAAAGGAAGTTGCTACGGTCATTATATGGCTTCGGTCAGGTTCGACAAAAAGAAGGTCCCCATAGAAAGCAAACTCCCATTAACCATCTCATTCTTTCAAAAAAGGTTCAAGCAACTGTAGGATATTCAGATTTGAATTTCCCATTAACTATCACTCATTAACCATAACAAAGATGGTAAGCAATAGTAGGACAATTCCATCTATGAGTGGTAGTCACTGGTTTCGCCTCCTGTGAAGAACTCTTGTAAATCATAGGCAACTTGACTAATGGTACCCATGAGGTAGGATGTTTTTATCCAAGAATGAATGCAAAGAAACTAGAGTTTAGCATAATAAAAAGAGTATTGGTAAAATCACTTAAATGTTAGTCGCAATGACTAGCAACTATAGCACTATGTGTTCAGCTACTGGGCTGAAATGTTAGTCGCCACCCGAATTGGCATCGGGAATGTCTTATAAAGTGTACACCTCAATTCCTCTCAAGAATATGAAAGGTGCAATGACCCTAGAGATTCAAGGATCGGATTTATCGATTCTCAAAGTGTGATTTTTTATCCAATACTCCTAGTATTATACTAACATTCATTCCTTCTAACAAAGAAATAAAAAAACATTGCAATTATAACCTACCTATTACATACATACATGTAATGGTGAGTTTCTAATAACAAGCAATGATTAATTTTAGCGATTACCAACCATTATTAGGGTCAATTTACATTCATAAGGTGATAACAACACATAACACATCAACACAACCTAGATTTCTACCATTTTTAGCTTAAAAATATTACCAAAACCATTAATTAGTCATTTTCATGCAATAATACATCTAAATAATTACCAAAGAAGGTTTAGAATGCTTACATCATCATTGCATTCCATGTGAAAAGATACAATTTATCCATTTATAGACCCCGTACGCAACTAATTCAAACAAAACAACACAGAAGGAGCAAAAGCAGGGGCCAATGCCACTTGGGAGATTAGCGTTGGTGCTTCAACACCACTTGCCCTACAGACATTGGTCCACAATGCCAGCCATGCCAGTGGCATTGGTGCCAAGACATAGACAGCAAGCACACTTTGATAAAAAAAATAAGGTTTTCAGGTTTACCAAGCCTAAAAAACACACGTACAGAAATAAAAATGCATAAAATAGACACCAAAGCGTGTTATAATGCATGAAATATAGAAAAAAAACCTAGATCTACTCAAGACATGCATTAAAATGTAAAAAGATACAAACTTTACATGCAGAACATTAAAAGATTACATCTTTACACATAAAATATGCAAAAGATTTAAACTTTACTCATAAAACTTTAAAATAACAAGATTTTGCATAAAGAAACAAAATTTATCATTAAAACATGCAAAGATAGCAACTTTACACATTAAAATACAAAAAGATGCAACCTTTATGCATTAAAGCTCAAAAGACGTGATTTTTATGCAAAAGAAACAATCTTTATGCAAAAGAAATGATTTTTATTCAATGAAACATGAAAAGAAAGGATTTTTATGCATGAAAAACGTATTATCAATATCAAACATATCATATCAGAAACCAAAACATACAAACATGCAAAAGAATCAATTTTTACCACTCATAATGCATGTACGTGGCATATAATGGCATTTGAACAAAGAAAACATGCAAATCAACATTTATACATTCAAAAGAAA
>CANYLF014498784.1:0-10530 GCA_948193215.1 Bocquillonia castaneifolia
TCATTAGGCTTGCACTTGAATGTCTCATACTCATAGATGAGTATTTGACATTTTTGTTGTCTCACTTGTGAGGTGCCTTCATGATAGTTTTGTAGAGTCTCCCTCACATCTTTAGCACTATCACATCTTTGTACTCTACAACATTCTTCTCTTGATAAAGAACTTAGAAGAACGGTGACGGCTTTTCTATTCTTTGCATTTGCTTCCTTTTGCTCTTTAGACTAATCTTTTCTTGCGATTAAAATCTCCTTATCTCCTTCCTTTGTTATAGGAGGTAACCATCCATCAAGAACCATATCCCATAGATTGATTATCTCACTATCTAAGTAAAACTCCATTTTGTGCTTCCATAAGGGATAATCGGTTCCATCAAAGAAAGGTTTAAGACTACCAATGCTTGCCTCTTGTGCCATTTAATCAAGCTTAACCACTTAAGGTTGAAAAACTTCAAGCTCCAAGCTCTAATAACAATTGAAATCCCAAAGCATTAAGAGGGGGGGTGGGGTGAATTAGTGGATAATTAAAAAATTAAAGCTTAACAATCCAATCAACCACAAGACAAGGAATTTATAGTAGTTCGGACACAACAAGTCCTACATCCACTCCCAATCCATAATTGGGTATTCCACTATCAATCAAGATTGTTTACAAGAGTTTCGGATCACTCTAATCCTTACAAAGTGGTTTTTCTCAAGGTTCAACCCACTAAAACCTATCCCAAGTGTTTCTCTCACTAGAAACCCTTGACCCAAGTGTTTTTATCTTAGGACAACACTTAAACCTTTCCACAAATCAATTCCTAACCCTCACTAACCAATAAGCTAGATTTACAATGAATTATAAGAGCTCAAAAGGCTCAATTGAATCAATAATAACAGAATAAAATGGAAATTAGGGTTTACAACTCAATTTGAGTAATTTGCTCTTTAATTGAATATTTGAGATATGCTGATTACCTTCAATATGAGTTTCAGACTTGCTTTTAAACTCCCAGATGATTTTTTGACCGTTGGAGAGCATTAAATGCAAAATAGAGTCGTTTTCTCCTTTTCTCTCTCTTTTAAAATGAAGCATTAAATGCACCTGTCAAGCTAACAATGATCGTTGTGAGTTAACAACGAGTTCGTTGTTAGTTGTAATGAACTCGTTGTTAACTATAATGAGATCATTGTTGTTGGGCTCTTTGATGGAGAACGAGCTCATTGTTGATCCACAACGAGCTCATTGTTAAGTCTCCTTTGCTTGTGTGATTCACTACTTCTTAAGTGTCAAATGCTTATAATTAACAACGATCATTGTTGAATTGACAACGATTATTGCTTAGACAACGAACTCGTTGTTGAATCAACAACGATCGTTCCTGATGTGAAAAACTTTAAAAACTTTCTAAAAATGGATTAAAACAAAGGCTGATGTTAATTACTTGGACTTAGGTTAATGATCAACGTCAAAACAAGGATTAGTTGCCCAAATAGGTCAACAACTATCTTTATAGCAAGCTCAGAATTGCAAGCAAACTTACATTTCTACACACAAAAAAATTAAGGGGAATCATTATCTTGTATTAAATAAAAAAAAGAGCCTTGAAAAATCAAGGCCATTATGATCTTGCCTAAATAGATCCACCAGTAAGTATGTCATATATTTTCTCTGTTGTACCCACCTATAAAAACATCCAAATACATATAATTAAATTAGATTAAATTAAGAAAACCATTTGTATGTTTACAACAAGCATATCCGAATATACACAATAACATTAATTAATCGTAAATCTTCAAACAATAATAGCAATAAAGGTGAGTAAAAATTAAACACCTAAATTCAAACAATACAGCAGATTAATTATTCGACTATTATCATTAAGATGTTAGCTTGACATTATATATAGAGGCAGGAAGTTAAAATAGAATTTGAGTTATACTATCGTAATATGATAATGTTAAATTCAATAATAAATCGTAAGGTGTGGTAATCTAATATATTAGAAACTTATATATATCTTTTAAGATTAACAACACTTCAATTTTCTAATATTTAATTGATTAATAATAAACATCTGATATGTTATTGAATTTTAATTAATGTGTTTTTCATTTTTGCCTATTGGTATTGAGATAAGTACAATGATTTTGTACGGTAAGTTTTATATGTATGTATAATGTTTTTTTTAATAGTTATCCATATTTTAGAAATTAATATTATTTAATTAATATCTATAGTTTTGTTATCTACGTATATATAAAAAAAAACTCATGTCCTTATTTCATGTAAACTCTTATATTTATGAGTAAAATAATCTTTTTTCAGCTTATATATAAAAAATAATAGAGGAGAAAAATAAGGAGGTAACTTTTTTTTGGAGAATTAAATAAATTCATTTGAAGTGCCACGTGACGAGCTCCTGGATGGTCTGTTTTTTGGGCTTCCTTTATATATATATATAAGTGTTTTGTATAAAAAGCCACCAAAATTAACAAGTTGCCTATCTTGTCAAAGTGGTTCAAATTGACTCATAATTTCATTCTCCTTTCAGGAAACCAAGGATCAAATCCTATATCCTACTGGCTCCTTATTTTTTATTTATGTATTTTTTTTGGCTTAATTTATGTATTTGAAATACAATTTACGCATGGATAATGCTTGTTGGATCTAATTGATCCGGATCAACAAGGGTGAAAAAGTCATTTACTTTGTTGCAGTTAATTCATCATTAATTAACTTTTAGACTTATATGTACTAATTTACCCCTATTAATTAAGAAAGAGACTAATGCTATTATCTTCTTGATTATTAAGTAATCAACACGTTTCTCAATTAGTTCATGCTTGTCATTAATTACATTAAAACCTATATCCCTATTAATTAAGAAAGAGGCTAATGCTATTATCTTCTTGATTATTGAGTAATTAATACATTTTCCAATTAATCCATGCTTGTCATTAATTACGTTAAAACCTATATGGACAATAAGAGGGAAAATTCAGGTTCATATAACATGAAACAAAATAGGAGGGGAATTCAAACTTAACAAAATTTTGGGATTAGAGGGAAAGGTATGTGATTTTATTAGAGATTGAAATAAACATGAAATATGGGTTATATGAGAAGCATTTAATGAATTTAAATGCTTACGATATAATATGTATGTGAATTGGTATGCTTGTACTATATGATTGATATAATAACATGATTTACTGTATAATTAGGTTGTAAATAAGGGGTGAATTAAGAATGTTAACATCAATGTAAAACTTTTCTAGCTCATTTCATTTGGTTAAACATGAATGTTTCTTGCACGTCAAAATTTCTATTTCAATTAGTATTGATAACCACTAATAAATCATTGGTTTATTCATTAAAGTAATCTATTTAAAATTAAATTCAAATATCATTACAAATTTTGGTGTATTAACATATAGTACTATTGACCCCAAGGATCCATTAGTAGGGAGAATGTTGACCTAAATGATCTATTAGTGATTTTGATGATACAAAACATTGTCTTAATGCTAATTTATTTGCTAAGTGTTTCATAGGTGATGGAATGCATAAGAAGATTTGATGAAGATGATCAAGTGATATTAATGAAGTTTTGGAATGCATTGTGAGTGATGATGAAGGTTATAAGTGATGATGATAAAGTCCGTAATATTGTCCAAGGCGATGGCGTTGAAAACTCTAGTTTATGTTCTGGATGCCCCAATTGGAGATGAGGCTTAGAAGAACGTGATGTTGCAATGGATTTGGATGAAAAAGGTGATGAAGAGGAAAAAGGAGGACTGGGATTACCAACTGGAAGTTGTGCCTTTGACGGTGAAAGAATTCCATGATTCATCACCAACTTGAATACCCAGTTTGACACCTTTCAAACTCATACATACGGATGCTTTAATCATTTGGATGAATGCTTTAAGGTATAATGTGAAGTTTGAGAAGTGTATTGATAAGTATTAGATGGAGAGTTTCATAGGTGGATAGGTTTAAGTGTAAACCTATTTAAAACACTTGGGAACATGGTTAGACTAAGCTTGGGTTAATGGCTAGCTTAAGTTTATGTGTAAACATTACTTTAGGTGGATAGGTTTAAGTGTGAACCTAATGAAAACACTTAGGAAAAGGTGAGAGCTTGGAGTTTATAAGCTTAAGATGTGATTGGGAGAGTATGGTAATGGTTAAGGTTGATTGGAGAATCAAGCTTTGAAGAAATCTAAAGAAGCCAGTTGTAGGACTACACATTAAGCTAGTTTTTGGAGTAGCTTTCAGTATAACTATTGAGATGCTATATATTTGAATTATATATGGATGGAAAGCTATGGATGTCTACTTTATAGAGCAAAAATTGGAATCCAATTTGGAGCATTAATTTTGGAGTTTTAGATTTTTAAGTGAATTATGCTCAGGATTGAATGTAGAAGACTATGCAGATAGGTCTTGTTAAAAATGATGCCAGAAATTATACGGAAAGAATTTGACCTAAAATTTTATGGGGTTGTATCCCTAGAAGTCTAGTTTCATATGGCTTTTCAATCACATCAAAAGAATTTGTAGATTGGGAGAAATGCATGTCGGAGTAAGACTTGCTTAATTTTCAGAGCACCAAAATGTCTTGATTTTTTAAGGCATCAAGATGATGGAACTAGAAATATTTTGTGAGATACAAAATTGTAAGGAAAGGGTGAAGTTTCTACCATAAAAATTTCAAAGCATTTGGACCTGTAAATAAAAAGTTATGAAGGTTTTAAGATTGTAATAACTATTGCAGAAAGTGTAACGACCTGTTGCAGGTTATGTAACATCCCGTTGCAAAGCCCAGCTCATTGCAGAAGTGTAATGGGCTGTTGCACTATATAGGTGATGCTTTTAAAGTGAAAAATAGCCATTGGTTGATGGGCAATGACTCTATTTTCATGGGAGCTTAAATACAAACACTTGGGACATCAAATATAACAAGAGAAGAGTTCCTAAAAACCTTTGTTATGTAAGAAACAACTTTGAATCATCATCAAGCTCCAAAATCATCAAAAACCCATATATTCTTATTTTAAATTTCAATTATAATATTTGTGGGTTCTTAGTTCACTCAACTCATTTGTTGTTGCTCTAAAACCTTAAGAGTGAGTTGAGAAAACTTTTTCATTCTTTAATTTCATTATTGTGAAAGGTTTAAGTGTTAGCCTAAGAAACACTTGGGTTTTGGGGTTTTTATGTTAGCCATCAAACACATAGTTAAAGGTTCTATTTTAGCCATTAAAACACATTGTTAGAGGTTTTTGTGTTAGCCTTTGAAAACACATTATGAAGGTTGTATGTTAGCCTAAGAAAACACATTGTAAAGATTTAAGTGTGAGCCAAAGAAAATACTTGGGTTTTGATCTTGAACCTGGTAAAAGGATCATTGATAGTGGAAAATCTCAAGTCAAACTTGAGGAGTGGAAGTAGGCAAGGAGTTGGCCAAACCACTATAAATCCTGTGTTTGATTTTCTTCTCCCTACTCTTTTTATATTTTCATATTAATTTATAGTTGATTAAATTTGATTGAGAATAATTGCTTTATTTGCTTAATTTAATATTTGCTTAATTAATCATGATTTATTATTCAATTACTTTGATTGTCTTGCATTTAAGTAATTGAATTGCTTCTGCTATTTGATTGAAAGTTTTAAGGGAGCATTTAAGTTTGTTTTTGATAAAGAACCAATTCGCCCTCCCCCTCTTGGTTGCCATAGGGATTTTAATTGGTATCAGAGCCTAGTGCTCTTTTAGTTACCTTAAGTGGTTAAGTTAAAGATCATAGCAACCAAAAGTGAATTTTATAGTTTTAGACCATGTTTTGATGTAATTGATTTTTCTCTTTGGAAGCACAAGATGGAGTTTTTCCTTGATAGTGATGGCATTGATTCGTGGGATGTTGTTGAAAATGATTTTGCTTTGATAAACCAATGGGTGATTAGAATGAAAATGATTTGAAATTATTTTCTTTAAATCTCAAAGCTATTCAAGTTTTGAGAAGTTGTTTGAGTGATGATGTTTATGCTAAAATTTCTTCATGCTTTAATGCTCATGATATATAGAATTCTCTTGATTCCATATATAGTTCTAATAAGTATTGTCTAGTTGATGAATGTGTAGACAATGAGAAAATATTCTTACATCAACTAGAAGAGCAAAAGGATAAAGACCAGAACACTTATGTGGAAAGCTCTCAAGATTATTCCATCAATGACAAGAGGAAGAGAAAGTAGAAGCTAGAATAGAAAGAAGCATGGGATCCTCAACTTCCTCAAGCATTAGTGAGCAATCAAATAAGAAGGACTTCAATGAGGTAACATCAAACCGTTATTCCTCTAGTTGTTGTGATAATGATGATGATGATGATGATGATGAACTTTCATATGGAGATTTGTTGGAAGGATGCATGGCTATGCATAATGATCTTAAGAAAGCTAAAAAGCAAAACAAAGTTTTTAAAAATAAAATTGATATTTTTGATAAGAAAATTAAATCTTTGCAAGATGAAATATTTTCTTTGACTTTATCTAAAAATGATTTACAAAATGACAAAGATGAATTTGAGAAGAAGTCTCAAAATCTTGAAATTGTTCTCAAAGAAAATGAATTTCTCAAAAATGAGAATGATGAGTTAAAATCTTCCTTTCGAAGTTCTCAAAAGAAAAGGAAAATTTAAATATTTCTCTTGGCTTTCAAAAATCATCATGTATAAGACATGAATCAAATTGTGATGGTCCATCCACTTCATCATGCATAACTACATTTAGTAGAGCAAAGTATGATAGAGCACAATCATTCACTCACAAGAATGCATGCACACACCAAAATAAAACATAATCATGCATTCATATATAAGCCATATAGAATGCAACAACCTTATAGGCCAATTGCTTCTAAAGGCCAACATTCCTATAATCAAGCTCTTAAGAAACATCATTCATTTCATAATTATCATTTGAAGCATAACAATGATGTTATTAGAGCCAAGAATGGCAAAAGGCATTATCTTAGCAATGTATGCACACTTCATGGTTATTGTGATTATTGTCATGCATATGGGTATAAAGCTTACTTTTGCAATTATAGGAAAAGAGCTTATCATACATCACCACATAGACATGGAACTAAAATGGCATTTAACAGATATTGTTTTTATTATGGTGATTTTGATCATATTTCCTACAATTGTGCTTTAAAATGCAAAGGACCCAAAACTAAGTTGATTTGGGTTCTTAAGGGCACATGTACTAACCTTGAAGGACCCAAGTAAGTTTGAGTACCAAAAGTGCCAAATTGATTTGTTTTGTAGGAAAATGAATCTACCAATCAAGTAAAGCTTGAAATGGTGGCAATAGCAAATTTAAATGGAAAGGGTATATGGAGAGCAATGGTCATTGAAGACTACTTGAAAATACGATGATAAGATGACTAACTTTTATGTCATGGCCCATTTAAAGAGGTACTCTCTATTTCCCACTACTTGTGATTTTGTAATGAGTTTTGTGGTGATAATTAATTATTGGATAGTGATTATGATTATGATGAGTTTTATGAAAACTATGATCCAAATATAATTTTAACATTTTAGAAAAATAATAATTTATGAAAATAACCTTTTGAAATGAAGAATTGATTTTGAAATTTGTAAAATGAGTTTTATTTCAAAATTCTTATTTTAAAGGTTTTATTTTAAAGATTTCTAAAATAAAGAATAGTTCTCTAAAAAGAATGAAGTTTTTGAAATTTTTTTTAAGAAAAAGTTTTTGTTCTAAAAATCTTGAGTTTCATGTTTGGCATAAACTTTCTTTTAGTTCATCTTGCTCACAATCACTGGACTTACTTTGAGAAATCATCTACACCTCATTTTTATGATTCTTATGAATCTTGTGATGAGTTGTGATGATTATATTTGTGATTTTGATTAAGAAGAGCTTATAGCTTGACCAAACTTTTACATTCTTAATATTCAAAGTTGTTATGGAAATGATTCTTTAAAAATCAAAAATGAACTTTAAGTTTTACAAAATGAATTTGCAAAATCAAAGTTTTTGATTTATTAAAGGTTACACATGGTCATATTTGGCTTTAGGTGTATAAATAACTCATCAAGTTCATAATCACTTATAATTGTGAAACTAACCCACATCTCATCTTTTTATGTCACAAGTAGTTAGCCTTCAAAGCTTAAAATTCATTGTCATTATTGTTTAATTTTTTATCATGGATTTTATTGTCTTTGTTGGAAAGTTCCATTTTATTCTAGTAAACTTTAAGAAAATGTGCATTGCATGTTTTGTATATTTTTGGAGCATGATAAAGTCATTTAAATGCATTAAATTCTTCAAAAATATATTTCTATGCATTTTTATGATTTTAAATTTGCAACGAGAAGTTGCAACAATGAAACAGGACGTTTCACGTTGAAACAATCCATTTTAGAAGTGAACAACTCGTTGCAAGTTAACTATTTTTATCCCTGAGAAACAGAAACGGACACGAGTGAAGGACGTTGAAACGGGCTTGCGAAACGGGACGTGTCATCTGAAACGAGAAGTTGCATTATGCAACGGATTGTTGCACGCCTAATATTGGAAGAAATGACCCATTTCTCTCCTCGTTTCTCATCAGCCCCACTTCATTTCTCTTAAGTCGAAAACCATATTTCATCTGCCAAAATCATTTCGTAATTTTTTTACACATAAAAACTTGATTTTTGCCGAACATCATCATTCAAAATCAATCTTTTTTTGAGAATTAAAACACTGATTTTGAAGATTTGGAGAAAAATCAAAGTGAGGATTTTAGAAACAAATTTTTGGGATTTTTAGTTTTCTACTATTTTTATTCATTTCATTGCACTCATTTACATTTGTGGGTGTGTGTGTGCATCTATAATGGACACTTTCAATACTAACCCCCAAGGATCCAAGTTTGTTTAGATACTAAAGAACATATCAGTTTGTTTTCTTGTAGGTGTATTTGAAATTCACAAATAACAAGAACTGGTGGTATGCAACGAGCCATGTAACAGGCCGTTATGAATATAGCAACGGGCCGTTACAAACACAACAAGCCGTGGATGTTTAAAAGTAAGACATAACGAGTCATTCCATATGTAACGGCCAGTTACATTTAAAATGTAACGACCGTTACATATAGCCAAAATATTTTCCAAAATAGCAGTAGGTTCCACGAGCTAGAGGCACTTGCAACGGGCTAGTGTAACGACCCGCTGCACATGTAATGATCAGTTATACTTGTGCAACGGACTGTTACACCTAGATTTATAACACTAGCACATAAGCAATGAGCCGTTACAACGGCAACGATCGTGGGACTCATGACAATGATCGTGGGCTTGATCCAATGATCATGGAGATTCAAAGAAAGCCCATGCCATTCAAATACGCATTCACAGTGGATTTTCAAAGCACATTTCAAGAAAAGGAGAGGAAATGAGACAACTATTGAGGGGGAACTACTTGCATGAAAAAGTTGGTAAGACAAGCTTCTTTCCATTTGGTATATTCTTTGGTGAGTGCTTAACACATTATTGCTTATTTAAAATATGATCAAAATTTTGTTTGAGCATACTTGTGTTGTGAACATGCATGATCTCATGATGGTCACTATTTTAGTGGAAGTTTCTATCTTTATTGCTTGATAGCATCAACATCTTTGTAAGGGGAGTTTGAGATATACTCTTAAGTTGATTACTTGATTTGTTATCTCATGCATTTCTTGAGCATTATGTTCTATGCTTATTTTCCCTTTGGATTATGATAAGGCATGTGCTTATTATTTTATCTTAGAGCCTTGTCATGCTTAGTATGTAATGCTTTTTGCTATCAGGTTATCATTGATATTCATTTCCCTTAATGTGATATCTTTTAAGGCATGTGTATTTTCTTTACAAGACATATGAGTCTGCTTGCATTCACATGTTCCCTATTTCCCTTATGTTTTCAATTGATCTCAAGTTGATCCTTTTTGTGTGAAAAAAGGGAGTCATTTCATGACTGTGTCTTGTTTGAATATCTTTTTTTCCCATCCTATACATATTCATATACTTTATCTTCCTTATTTATGGCATTATTTGGAGATAATGTTTATTTAAGGTGGAGATAAATATTTTTTGAATATGCTTGGATTTCCTTTAAAAGGGGGAGAGATATATACTTTATTTCCTTGATGAATCTAACCTTTTGCTCCTAGAAAAGATGTTTGATTTGATATTGTAGGCAAGCTTGATGAGTCAAAGTCATTCAATATGATGAGCAAGCTAAGCTACACAAGAAGCAAGATGTTATCCAACCAAACTCCTCAAAAAGTCAAAGTGATTCAATATCAATCAAGGAAAGCAAATCATTTCAAGTATCATCATCATCAAGGCATCGCAATTGGTATTCTAACCAACCAATCTCAATTTCAATTGGCATCATCATCAAAAATGATTTCAAGGATAAATCTTCATTAAAAGAGCTAAGTTCTCTTCATCTTTTCCATTTCCAACATCT